>CM076581.1:575954756-576086491 GCA_034641835.2 Pinus albicaulis
TCGCCGTAGCTTCCCCAAATACATTCAACAATACTGAATCTGAGACACACAACCGTATTGTGCTCTTAGCCTTCCGATCCAGTTTCTTCCAGTCTTCATCTGACATTGCCGTTGGTTTAGTACCTGGATCTACCGTGATCCACTGATCTTTATCCAACAGCAGATCCTCCATATTGAGCTTCCATAACTCAAAAAATATGACCATTAAATTTCTCGATCTCTATCTTCCTGCCGCTCGCCATCTTCTTTCACCGCAAGAATCGATCCCTTAGATCTCCCACTGAACAGGGTCTACCTTAGGCCCGAGAAAAAAACCCTCAGCAACAAAGGCATCCCCTTGAAGCCGAAACAACTCTGATACCAAATGTAGGTTTTAACCCTGAACATAAATTATCTACACATGAATCTTATAACAGAAAATAAACAATAGCGAGAGCATAAAACATAAAACAGATAAACACAAATATTTTCCCCTGGATCCCAAATCGGGATGACCAGCTTGATTTTTCATTATATTCCTTTTAGTGTTACAACACATATATATACATGTCGAAGCATACATGAACCCTAATCCATTAACCCTTTCTGTTGATCGGATCAACAAAAATAATAGGGGCCGAAAACCATCGTACCCAAAAACCATGTGCAAAACCATGCATAAAACCATGGGCGCGTGCTTAATCGTCGAAAGAATATAACACATACCCAACAAGGGAATCTCTGAGGAAATTTCACAGGAGTTTCAACCTGATAATGCACCAAAAGAATTGGTTCGCAGATCTTCTAGGCCTCATAAGCCTTCACAAAGGTATCCTCCTTCAAACTATATACTATTGACTGATGAAGGTGAGCCTAATTGTTTTCAAGAGGCTTGTAACGTTGAGCACAGTAAAGAATGGAAGAAAGCAATGAAGGAAGAAATGAACTCTTTTCTGGAAAATAAAAATTGGGTGTTGATAAATCTCCCAAAAGGTAGAAAGGGTTTGAGAAACAAATGGGTGTATAGAATTAAGCATGAAGGTGACGAAAAGAAGGAGAGGTATAAAGAAAGGTTGGTGGTCAAAGGGTTCGCCCAAAAATAAGGTATTGACATCACTGAAATTTTCTCACCTGTTGTCAAATGTCATCCATTAGAGTCATTCTTGGTCTTGTTGCAGCTTTAGACTTATAATCTGAATAGTTAAATGTAAAAACTAATTTCCTTCATGGAGAATTAGAGGAAGAAATTTATATGAATCAACTAGAAGGATTCATAGAAAAAGGCAAAGAAAACCTTGTTTGCAGGTTTAAGAAGAGTCTTTATGGGTTGAAACAGGCACCTCGATAATGGTACAAGAAATTTGATTCATTCATGTTAGAACATGGTTTTCACAGGTTGGAGGCTGACCATTATGTCTATATCAAGAGGTATGATCAAGGAAAGTACCTCATATTATTTTTATATGTGGATGACATGTTGATTATTGGGCATGATAAGAATATGATCAATGAGTTGAAGAAGGATTTGGGAAACAAGTTTGCAATGAAGGATTTGGGTCCAACACAATAGATATTGGTCATGAGGATCATGCGTGACTAGGAAAACAAAAGGTTGTGGTTGTCATAAGAAAACTATTTCAATAAGGTGCTTGAAAAGTTTAATATGAAGGATGCCAAGAAAGTTGGTACACCCCCTGCAGGCCACTTCAAGTCGAGCGTTGAGTTATGTCCCATTGATGACAAAGAGAAGGAAGAAATGAGAAATATTCCTTATGCTTCAACAATTGGCAGCTTCATGTATGCCATGGTATGCACGCGACTAGACATTGCATATTTAGTGGGAGTTGTGAGAAGATTCCTTGACAATCCAGGAAAACAACATTGGCAAGTAGTAAAATGGATTTTCATGTATCGTAAGCGTACTAGTAATTATTGCTTATGTTTTGCTCATAATGATATTGTGCTTGAAGGTTTTACAGATGCATATATGGATGGAGATATCGACACGAGAAAGTCCACTACAGGTTATTTGTACTCATTTGCAGGTACAAATTTATATTGGTTGTCAAGGCTACAAATAATAGTAGCTCTCTCTACAACAGAAGCAGAGTATATATTTGCAACAAAGGCTTGTAAAGAAATGTTGTGGATGCAACGATTCCTAAGAGAGATAGGAATCAAGAAGGACAAGTATGTGTTGTATTGTGATAGTCAGAGTGCCATTCACTTGGCGAAAAAGCCAACATTTCACTAAAAAAACAAGCACATTGACTTAAGGTACCATTGGGTCTAACATGTGTTGGAGGAAGGGCAATTATCTTTGGAAAAGATCCATACAAAGAGGAACCCTGCTGATATGCTCATTAAGATTCTACCAAGAAGTAAGCATGAGTTATGTAGAGGCATGGTAGGCATCGTTGTGACTTGATTCAAGATTTTTCATTCGGCTTCAAGTGGGAGAATGTTGATATGAAGTTGCATTCAGAAGTCGACCACACCGACCTTGCCGAATCTCTGACAAACAACGGCTCCGAACCTAACACGTTGCCTAGCCACTGTGATTGACTATGTAATCATCTATTTTTTCACATGCAGAATTAGCCCTCTTCTGCAACTATAAATTTGTATTTACTGCCTCTTCCTAAGAATGTCAAGCCAAGCATGGCAAGGCCTCTTTCTGTAATATAAATCTGCTATTTCTGTTCTCCAGAACTAGTCTGTGTTTTTTTTCTATTCTCCCGTTATTGTTTGTTGTTTTAGTTCCTTTTTGAGAAATTTGTTATCTGTGTTGTTGCACTCTAAAACCCAACAATTACCATGTATCCTGTTTCAAAATCATTCTCCTGATAAAACTTGGATGTGGCCCTAACCTACAATGGAAATTTTCAAAATGTATTTTCTTGAGAATCATCATATTCAATATTCCATTTAGTTTTTCATAGCATTTCCAAATAGAACCAGAAATAGAGACTCATTGATGTCACCACTAATTTCACCAAATCTGACCTTGATAATAGCTTGTCAAGCCAATAAACAATACAATATTTTAAATGGATTCACTTATACTAACAACAACTTCTAGGTGGTGAGTGGTATGCCCTACAATTATATTCAATTCTAATCCAAATTCAATACCATACTAAAATCACGGTTCAACAATACTTTCCCCATGATAAAGGCTGGAGTATCAGATTTCCACTCAGAATTTGTTTTTTGGCATTTTTATGACACCAACGGATTTTTCAATCTACCCACAAGATGGACTCTGAGGCAACAAATAACTTGAACGTTACTCAGAGGTTAATATCTGACTAGTAACTTAGAAAGTTCTTGCAAATTTCTTGGTCATTGGAAGTTTGACTTATTAGTTGAAGTAAGACTCCGAACCAAGCTAACAACTCCACAAATTTTTCAACTATAATTCACATAATCACTCAATATCATAATCGGGGATGAATAACTTTGCACATACATAAAAGGGAAGGGCATGCATCTTTGTACTCAAAACGAATAATGTGTTTCATGATAAATTTGTACCTTTTCATTATAGTTGAGGAATATAAATAAGCATAATACAAAGCATGATATATTAGTGAATCACAATCTCCAGAAGAAATATATAAAACATGACAGTAATGAGAAGTTGTGAGGATTATTTCAACTGCATTGTTATATGACCTAGATAATGTTCAAACTTCAAGTAGGCATTCGAAAACATGGTTGATAAACTATTGGTTGAGCACCTAATGCATGACAATCAAATGCAAAAATTCATTTTATATTTTAAATAATCCAGTTATATTATGAATAGGTAATGTAGATAAAAAAAATATAATCCATGGAGTCAAGAGAGATAATCATCTTAAATAATGCATGACACATCCATACTGAACAACTAATTCATCTAAGTTAACATAATAAAAGGGTTCCGATCAAATTTACAAAACCACACATTCAACAGCTACTTCATCCAAGTTAACATAACAAAAGGGTGTTAGACACATTTACAAAACCAGACATTCAGGTGAAACATCAGAGATCTATTCAAATGACATCATCTTAAGAATAGTGACATCCATACTGAACAACTGCTTCATGTAAGTTAACATAACGAGAAGGTGTCGAAAACATTTACAAAACCACACATTCAAGTTAACGATCAGGCATCTACTCAAATGACATTATCTTCATCATAGTGAGGAATCGACCAAACAAAAATATTATTTATGATGATTAAAAGGAAATTAGTAAAAGTATATCCCATAGCATTTTTCCAATTCTAACATGCACAATAAAATCCAAAAGAATCCTATTACAAAAACTAAACAAAGTCAAATACTTAAATATATGCCACATTTTAAAACTAATAAAACACACATTCAGCCCTCTAATGAGGCATCTATTTAAATATTATGCATTAAACAAATGACAATTCTCACCAAATAGAAAGGATATTCATAATTCTTAATAAAATTTTCTTATAGATATCCAATGGCATCGTTCTAAATATAGAATGTATAATAAAAACCATAAGCTCATGTTACATATACTAAAGATATAGATTAATGAACTAACATTTTAACTCTGCAAAAGTTTTCAAGCAATAATATAATAGATTTTTACAATATAAACCAACCCATTTCAGCTATCGATGATGGTAATGTCAAACGTTCTACAACTAATGTCACATGGAAATACTACTTCAACCTATGTCTGTCCACATTAATACCATGTTCATGTGATGACCTAATCAAGTTATGCTTCTCATGGTTCAATTTGTCACCTTTGGCACTATGACTATCGCTATTACAAGTATTATTAGACAGAATCATCGCTTACCAAAGTTCCTGAAGAAGCTTGGATTAGCCCATGATCTCTCCAGGGAAGAAATGAAACATGTAGCTAAGGGTGTCAGCACCAGAAATAGCTTCAAACATGAATCACGGTAACTCTTGGCCTCCATAAAAAAACCGATCCTATCCCACCCATTCGAGAGCAGGAACAAGCCAGTGACCAGAGCCACAGATCAGCAGATCAGCTTGCCGCAACTTGATTATTTCGTAAAGAGCACCGATGATTTCTGCCAGCACAACCTCCATTAGACCACAGGCCTGGTAGCCATGGAAGCAGCTGAGGAAGAGCAAGGCCAATAGAAATTCGTTGGCAGCGAGTGTGAGGAAATTGGGGAGTGTTAGCAGGCCCAGGCCATGTGATGCGTAGTGCCACTTACCGTAAAATTTTATATGAGAGGGGTGAAAATGGCAGAGACATGAATCGAACCCTGCCTGGGGCTATACGAACATGATGATGTTGAGGATCAGAAATTGAGAAGGCAGTAAGAGAAATGACTATCGTATTTTCTCTTTCTCTGGTAAGGAAAGGAAAGCGTATCCTAGACCAATCTTAAAATCCCAGACGATCCTTTCAAGAGCCATATATGGGTATGCTCACAGCTGAAGGAAAATTTATGAATAGAATCTAAACCCAGAGTCAAGGTTTCTTCACTGAAATCTCCGTGGCTCCTTAATCCATCTCTATACTTGATTACATAATAATAACCCCAAGGAGGCAAGAGGATTGGAACTAAGGTAAGAGGATATCTGAATTTATTAATTATGAATGTTGTAAATACATTTATTGTAAGAATAGAAGATAAAGTACCAATGGAACATAGAGTCCCGCTCATGGATGTAGCTCTAAAATCCACGTCGGAAAGATGGTGGAGAAATCATTGCAACTCACTTTTGGGATGGGAAGATGTTGCAACAACATTAAGAGCCAGATTCAAACAAGATGAAGGACCACAATTCAGTGAAAAGTACCAAGGGGATTCTCACCCCACGAAGCATTTACAAAATTTTGAATATCATTGGAATAAAGTGGGATATCCAGAATATTTGTGGATACACAATTTTATACATTCACTAGATACAATTCCACAAGCCTGGTACCTAATCGAAGAAAAGAAAAGAGGAACCAACACTTGGCAAGTAGTTGTGGACAATTTTACGCAATGTTTTTCTTTTGAAGGAGAAACAAAACCTGTTACACAGGCACTACAAGGCATAAAAATAGTACTATTTTTTTCCAGAGATTCAAGAAGACAAAGGACAACTGCTCTCGCAACAGATTATCAAACAATCAATAGCATGCAAGAGAATAAACAATGAAATGGATGACGATGATCTAGAAAATATTAGACACTTATATTTTGAAGAAAAAAATGGGGAGCAGGATATACAAGAATAACCTACAACAGAGGGACTACATCTAGTACCATTAAAGACCAAAAAGTTGAACATTGGAACCCTGGAAAAACCCAAAATTGCATCAATTAGCGACTACTGGGATATATAAATGACTAAGGAGATATTTAACATTCTACAGGAATATGAAGACTTATTCCCATCCTTAGTAGCAAAGATAAAGGGAATAAAAGGATACATGGGGGAAATGCGCATAATATTGAAGCCCGACGCAAGACCATTTAAGCACAGACCTTACTGTATGAATCCAAGGGTAAAAGAGAAAGTCAAGGTAGAGATAGATAAAATGTTGAAAGTAGGATTGATTTTTCCAGTGGAAGAAGCAGAGTGGGTAAGTCCCATAGTCATACAAAGAAAAAAAGGAAAAGTCTGAGATTAGAGTATGTGTTGACTATAGAAGCCTCAACAACACTGCATAAATGATCCATTTCCCACTCCGTTCAGTGATGAGGTGCTCGAAAATGTAGCAGGAAACAAAGCCTATTCATTTACAGATGGATTCTCTAGATATCATCAAGTGAGAATAGCCAAAGAAGACAAGAAGAAGAAAATTTTTAAAACTGAATGGGGCTCATTCAGATACCATGTCATGCCCTTTGGGCTAAAAAATGCGCCTGTGGTGTTTTCAAGAATCGTGATAGCAGAATTTTGGGAATATATACACAAGTTCCTTGAGGTTTATATGAATGATTGGACAGTTTACATTGTATTGAAAAATCGTGCAACCTTACTAAGGATAATGTTCGACAGATGCAAACAACTGTAGATTTCACTCAATCTTAAGAAATGCATCTTTATAGTACCTTTTGGGACGCTGCTAGGACATGTTTTTTGTAAACAAGGTGTCTGCGTGGATCCAACAAAAGTGGCAGTTATAATTAACATAGAAGCACCAGAAACTGTGAAACAGTTAAGATGACTACTCGGCCATACTAGGTACTACATAATATTCATCCGCAACTATGCAAATATAACTACCCCATTGGAAAAGCTATTGCGGAAATCAGAGAAATTCATTTGGACTGATGAGTGTACTACTGCCCTCAATACATTGAAAGAAAATCTAGCAAGTGCACCCATATTAGTTCATCCTAATTGGGACAAGCAGTTCCACATCCTTATTGATGCCTCCAGCATTGCATTAGGAGCAGTTTTGGCTCAGCTAGGAGAAGCTTCAGTTGATCATCCAGTCTAATTTTCGAGCAGGAAGTTGTCAACGGCTGAAAGGAACTACACAACAACAGAATGAGAAGCTCTTGTGATGGTGTATTCCCTTCAGAAGTTTTTCCATTACCTATTATGATGTACGTTCAAATTCTTCACGGACCATTCAACATTGAAGTACCTATTCAACAAACCTGTCCTTGAAGGAAGGATCTGTAGATGGCTCCTACTATTCCAGGAGTTCACCTTTGAAGCAATAGTGAAACCATGAAGATTAAATGTGGGTCCTGAACATTTATCAAGGCTGGAAAATGGAGAGAATGGAGGGTCCCCGGATGATCAGCTTTCGAACGCTGATCTCTTCAGAGTAGAAGCCATCCTGGACTATTTGGATCAGATAGCAATATATCTGGCAACAGGATAGTGGCCGAATGAATATACAATGACTCAAAGAAGACATCTTGTCGTAAAAGCAACTGACTATCAATTAATAGTAGGAAAAATATATAAGATGGGATTAGACCAAGTCTTGCGAAGATGTGTCCTAGACCATGAAAGAGAGGATATATTGTGGGAGTGTCATTGCGGAGTTGCGAGTGGTCACATTGGCACAAAACCCACCACAAGAAAGATATTACAAGCAGGGTTATGGTGGCCCACAGTACACAAGGATAGTAAAGAATTTGTAAATAAATGTGACTTCGGCCAAAGAACGTGACGTCCATCACATAGAGACGAGTTTCCACTTCAACCTGTAAGAGAACTATAGCCATTTGAAAAATGGGTCGTTGATTTTATAGTACCAATCACACCTGTCGCAAGACATTCACAGGAAAGGTACATAATTACCACAACATATTATCTTACCAGATGGGCAGAGGCGACACCAATGAAGGATTGCATGGCAGATACAATAGCCAGGTTCATTTTTGAAAATATCATTAGCATATTTGGTTGTCCCAGAAGTCTAACCAGTGATCAAAGTACACACTTCATGTAATATTCCCAAATTTGAACATCATACTTGGAATATTAGAGTCCTTAATTTTCTTCATGAATTAAGTATATAAAAGGGTGGAGGGACCCACAAACCCCAAATATGAAGAAGATCCACTTTTTGTGTGTGAATGTGGACTAATTAAGCCTAGATTGACAAAATGAGGTAGTTGAGAAACTACTAATGTGAATGATATTGGAGATCATGTCTCATTTAATGAGAAAGATCATGGAGGGTTGATTCAGTCAACTAAGATCTTGAAGATGTCAAACAAAGGATCATTGAGCATTCATGATCAAGTGATGGAAGATCATGTGCAAATGAAGCACACATGATGGAGGGGGTGTACATTGCACCTAGACTTGTTGGTTGATTTGGTCAAACAACGCAGTCTCACTTGGAGGATCTTGTCCACATGTGACTGCGCAGTTGAGATTAGAGCCAAGGCTTGGGAAGGCTCAAAAATTATAAAGGATATGAAGGCAAAGGTAAAAGGCATCTTGGATTATTGGATGTATGATCTTTTAGATCTGGAATTGTCAAGTGACATTCCACTGCATTCTTGGGCTGTTTAGCAGAGATTGTAGGTGTTGTTTAGCTCAGGGTGTTCCCGGGAGGGAATCCCACCTCTTTCTTGAGTAGCTCTGGAAAGAGGATTTATCTTCATTCTACATCAAGAATTGGTTCCGCATCTCTTAACATTCATATTTAGAAATCTGCAGATTTCTGAAGATCATTTTGGAAGGTGGAAGTTGTCTTCAGTACTTTTGTTGGAGAACAAGGTGAGGACTTATTCCCATCACTTGGGCTTATAGATCAGCACTCCCAGAGCCACATTGCAGATCTGGCATCAGGCCAAAAGTTATTGACCTCCTAGCAGCAGTATTCCCTTCAAGAATAATGATGTCCATATTACATATCTAGAAGGAGGAAGGAAGTTGCTAGTATTTCAGCTAGAAATCCTATGAGGGATCATCCCCTCACATTTCCATCAGTATTACCATCAGCCTGGAGTTTATTTCAGAATTTTTTAGCAGGAAGAAGGCCTCTCTTTCCTTCTCTTTCCCTCACAGCGTAGTTTCTAGAGGCAGATGTGTTGCAGCAGCTACAATCATCATTGGAGGATTGAGAAGCTAGATCTAGAGCTTCTAGCTCATAGATATGATGAAGGGATCAACCCTTCAAGAATATATTTGATCTAAGCACACATTTCACCCATATATTATTCAGATGTAGCTTCAAACCTATATTTCCTAGCAAATCAAGGATCAAACCCCGGGGAGGTGATTTTTCCAAAGTTGTAGATCTAGAAAATCCCTTCTGGGTTATCTTAGGAATCCATCACATTGGCCAGATCTTGAATCTTTGCATCATCAGAGCTCCAGATTTGAGTAGATTTTCATTCTCCTTTTCAGCTTGCACTTATATGCTCATGTTTAGCTAAAAGGACTGCGCAGTATTTACTTCATTGCCTCCACAGTTACGATGTACCTGTTGTATGCATGTTTTTCAGGGTGATCCTAGCTCATATTTTTGGCTAGATCTACCTACATTCTGTACTTGTGTAACTGAATCTTCTCCAATATAATAAAATGGCTCAGCTCTTTCTACATATTCTGATGTGTATTTAGATTTATTGTTTATCTTGCTGTAAGTTCTTATATTGTGTGAAAAAAAACTGCATTCTCCCTTTTGGGATATTACAGTGGTATCAGAGCATGATCTTTGGCTCAGCTTGTGGACACTTCATATTTTGCATCTAAGGAAGAAGCAGATAGATGAGATTTATCATGGAGAAAGAAAATTCTACCACTCATTTATGTAGATGTATGCAAGATCTCTCTAAAGAGGTCTATCAAATGAAAGAGGGAAGGCAGAAAGAAGACCCAAGAAGAAGATGTGATGAGGAAGGCCCCAAGACTTCCTATCAGCAAAGAAGGAAACGAGAGAATCCTAGATCTCCTCATAGATCCACTATGCCCACTCTCTTTGAAGAAGGTGAAAGGTGTAGAAATGAAGGAAGGAATGAACCTGAGGCTCATGAGATTCTCAGTCTATATCTTAAAGAGTACAAAGCACATTCTATAGCTTTCAAGGAGAAGCTAACTCTCCAACAATTCTTCCAGATTAAAGAATAAAGAGGATCCTATAGCAACAATAGAAGGAAGAGGCATAATAGATTCTATTTTCCTACATTTGATGGATCTTCCTCAAGCAATGTCAAGGCTTGGAGGAGGGAGTTAGATTCATTTTTCAAGCTACATCTTGTGGCTGAAGAAGAGGCTGTTAAAATTGCAGCACTTCATCTTTTGAATGAAGCAGAAGATTGGTGGTTTGGGCACATAGAGCATGCAAGGGTGACCAAGTATTCATATTTAATTCACAAGTTGAGGAAGGATTTTGATGAGAAGAAGACATAGATGAGCCACAAAGAGACATCTCCCAAGGAAACCAAGGAGAATTTTAATCTTGTCACTCTGGAAAAGAGGTCACTACTTTCACCACCTGCTGCAGAGGTACTTGTATCTAGAGAAGATACAATTGCAATCTTGCAAGATGGTATTGAGCTCCTGACACTTAGAGTCCCATGCATGATTCAAGAGATGCATGAGGAAGAGGATGGAGATACCAGTGCTAGTACACTTGAAGAAAAGAGGCCATCACTCTTACCAGCAGTTGGAGATACTATTGTCCCGGTTAGAGGAACTCTTGTGTTCTGTCAAGAGGTTCCCACATATTAGTTGATCCAAGGCATGCATAAAATTTCAGCACATATTTTTTCAAGATCAATTCATAGCCAAGGATTAGAACAAAACGCTGATTTGAATCAGAGACATATCACAGTGCAGAGGACCCTTGATCTAATCAAGAAGGAGACTGAAAAATATCCCTGTTCATCATTGTTGAGTTGCATTAAACCCTTTGAGTTGATATGTAGAGTTTCAGAAAATGGGGTTAGCATTATCCTATGTACAATGGCTGATTACGAGATCAGTATTGTGCCTTACTTTGAGACAACATATGTATTACCTTGCAGATCTTCAACGCTGTCACTTAGTGGCTGTGAAAAAGAAAGGGCCCCATTATTCTTGGAGAATTTTGGAGGTAGCTTCAATCATGAAGAAATGGAGTTGAAGATGACAAATGGTATACATCTTGAGATGATAAATTTTTTCTCTTTTCTAGAAGACACTTTCTCAATGAGAATTTCACTGCTCAAAGAGAAACTTCTACTTGCACCAAATCCAAAACTTCTTTGGTTTTGGAGGGCCTTTGGTGGAGAGAGAATCTCATTACGAGATCTCATTAGAGATGCATTTCAAAATTTCATGAAGTGCAACGTTCTTCAACAGTTTGGGGAGGACAATATTCTACAAAGGGAGGATGCCATGATTTTGCAGTACCTCATTCATCATCCACATGGGAGTAAATGGGTAAGGATGATAAGCAAGGGGTTGCAAGACCACTTGAAGATTTGTATGGGTCAGCATGCTTGGTTAATTTGGTTTCCATTGGGAGATTTCTGTCACTCTCCGAAGGCTCCTATTTTTCTCATCCATGCCTTGAAAAACACATATGAAATGAAGAAGGAGGCATGGCTGCGCTGGCTGCTCTTGGGTGAGTATGGCTACCACCCAATAGCTCATGATTTTCTAATTCATGCCTTGCGTATCAATGATAGTATGCATCAAAAGAGGCCATGCTCAATTTTGTTTCACTTGACAGAGATTGGCCACCACATGACATCTCCTATGTCTATGTGTTTTGTATTGGGTAAATCTTGGCATGAGGCTCTCATGATGTGAATTAATGATGTTTCTTTGTATTGGGATGATGTGACATTCCATATGTCCATTAATATGCTTTTTCTTCATGATGCACATGAGGAAGAGAGAAAGAAGAAAGATCTCTTGTTGCTTTGGTTGATTTTGGGGGAGTTTGGCTTGTCCATCTTACATGGAGGAGATGGAGGATGGCAGCAAAGGGCCTTACTCCGGTGGTTAATTTTAGGAGAATATGGTTTGACATATTTGTCTACCCATATAGCTCCTTCCCTTATTATTTTGCATAACATTGGAATAATGCTTGGATCCAACAAGGACAACAGGGCTAAGTATGAGAGCATATCAATGCTCAATCTAATTCATGAAACATGGGATGGAGACATGTATTGTGTTATGGAGATTTTCCTTTGTGAAGAGAACCAACTTATTTTATGCACCTCATGTCTTGATGATGATGTTGGACATCATATGGTTGTCACTTGGTACTTCATGATGGAAGGAGGACATCTAACCATATAGTTAGAAGTCATTCTTTATGTTTTTTAAAGACAACTTTGGAACCAAACATGCAGAACCCTTTGCAGAAAATGGAGGAAGCCTTCCTTATGTGGATGCCATTTGGAGGGGAATAGATGGATTTGCATCTACTTTTGGATTTTCTTGAGGACAAGAAACATTTTTCCAGGGGGGAGGGGGGAGGAGACTGTAATATTCCCAAATTTGAACATCATACTTGGAATATTAGAGTCCTTAATTTTCTTCATGAATTAAGTAAATAAAAGGGTGGAGGGACCCACAAACCCCAAAGATGAATAAGATCCACCTTTTTTGTGTGAATGTGGACTAATTAAGCCTAGATCTGCAAAATGAGGTAGTTGAGCAACTACTAATGTGAATGAGATTGGAGATCATGTCTCATTTAATGAGAAAGATCATAGAGGGTTGATTCTGTCAACTAAGATCTTGAAGATGTCAAACAAAGGATCATTGAGCATTCATGATCAAGTGATGGAAGATCATGTGTGAATTAAGCACACATGATAGAGGGGGTGTACATTTCTCCTAGACTTGTTGGTTGATTTAGTAAAAAGATTGCAAAATCAGACTCCTTTCCATCTAGTGTACGGGAGGGAAGCGGTGGTACCTGCTGAATTTATCATACCCAGTCTGTTAATCGCTTCAACACTACATTTTACAAAGGAAGACTCAATCAAGGAATGCCTCTACAAGAGCTTGAAGAGGACAGATTTCTGGTGGAATTCCATCATACGGTCCAAAAAGACAGAAAAAAATATTGGCATGACTGTCATATCAAACATAAAATGTTCGCAGTCAGAGGGAAATTTTTATTGTATGACAGAAAATTTCAAAAGTTCCTAGGAAAGCTCAGAATGCACTGGATGGGACCATACCATGTCATTGAAATTCAAGATTCAAATCCCAAAGACACAGTCAGCAATGTCAGAATACACCTCATCGTGTTAACTAATCGCACGATTATAGTCACGGGGAAGGCAGAAAAATTAATTAGTTATGGGGTCTTATCAACCTCATTCTTGCTGGTTACATTACTTAACCCACATGAAAGAATAAAGCACGAGAATGCCAGAAAATTCCGAGTTAGAAAAAGAAACAACCACAACAGTAAGTGAAATTTCATGAGAGGAAGTTCAAAGAGACAATCTAGTAGCAGGAATTCACAGAGAGAGAGCAGGGATAACACTTCAAGTATACAAAAGAAGGAAAAATATGAAAAAGGTAGCGACAACAGTCGTCAAGCCTGAGCTCAATGAGAGAATTCAGAAAATGGAATCGTTAGTGGGAAACTATGACAATGCATCGTTGATCGATACAGATTTAACAGATTCATACCAATTTCCGGCTATGAAAAGGCAGGTCTACATAGAGAATTATGCTATGGAAGGAGGAGGGGAAGTAGCAAGAATGAATCCGAAGTTCAGAGGTATCCAGAGGTCGATAATACTAAACCTTAGGAACCTCCCAGTGTTTGGAACCAGAAGAGAAACAATGCAGTGTACGAAATTCCTGCTGAGCATACTCCATAATGGATCACTATGGCTAGGGCAGGAGATACCGGTACATGCAGAAGATATCAACAGACTCACGGGATTATCAGCAGAAGGAAGGGATGTATCCATGGTGTTCTAGAACATGTCTAAGAGAGAAAAGAAGGTAGGAGATTGTGATTAATATAAGAAATATGACACTAAAAGTGGAGGGAAGGGGGCGAAGATAGACCTTATCAACAGTCCAGCAGTTAAATTTTCCTGTTACCTAATTGTAGGCAAGATGATGAGGCACTACATGAAGGTTGAATGCACCCTCGACACCATTTCAGTTGTGGAACACTGCCTCCAGGGAACCCAACTGAACTGGTGTACGTTTCTACTGAACGAACTATTCAAAGCCTACGAAGATGACTATAGAAGAGCCGCCGAGTTCATTTACGACTACTTCATAATTGAGTTTACAATGAGGAAATGGACTCACCCAGGGGTGAGAAATCTCACGGAAATCACAAATGATCATCCAATGACGATGAAGTTTACAACGTGGAAAATATCGAGAGATCCTAGAACAAAGGAGGTAAATGAAGAGGCATTCACATTCTAGTACAAGCAAATGGTGGATATAGTGGTGAGGCAGCAAAGGGTTCTGAGGAATCTATTGGACAGATATTCCTCTCAGATGTGGTTCAGGGTCACTCACAAGAGGACATATATCAGCCCCACTTGTGTGGATGAAACCACGTTTAAGATGTGACCGTTAAAGTTTCAGGTTGACGAAAAGGCATTCCACACCGAAGTCTGTTCATGGTCGGGAGTTGGAATGGAGATCAAAAGTGGAATCCATCACTATTGGTTCGAGGGAATGCTGCCAAGAGCACTACCAGGGGAGACACTAGAGGAAGCAACAAATAGAGTGTCTCGACTGCAGGTAACACCTTTACTAGTGGAGCTGGACATGAGGGTAACTGGGACTGTGTATCCAAACTCTCAGTGATTTCCTTTTAGAGTTTCAGCCTTGAGATACCAATACACAATTTACCGACCATACCATGTTTAGTTCACCCCCAACAACCACAGTAATTCCAATCCGAAAGAGTAGGGCACATAAACCACCCGTAGCTACCCCTAAGGCCAAGAAAGTAAGAATCATAGTGCCTAGGATAATAGTTTACCTCATCAAGGAAGATCACACCCAACCCATGGATACGGGAGTACCAATTCAAGAAGAGCCAGAGGTGGCCACCCAGGTCACCTCTGAGCTACCTGTGCTTAATCCGTTCTCAGTTTTGAATATTCAAATCTCATCTCCACCCCACACTCATAACTATTCACCTCATACTCACCATTCATCACCTCATACTTCATTCACTTCCAAGGGCCATTCCACCTGCACTCCATCCACCTCAGCAACTATTTTAGACCTAGTAAAGGTAAGAAACAAGACAAATGGGGACACCTAGGCAGAAGTGAAATTGAGTATGACTATGGTACCCGAGGTTAACCAACCTCTGGTGGGACAGGGAACTTTCCTGGACCTATTAGTTCATGGAGGATATTTTACTACAGACACAACACCCTCACCAAAGGAGCTGAACCCATTTCAGCAAGCCAATTTGATACTACAGCAGATTCAACCGATAACGAGTATGAATAACCCAGAAAGTCAGCTGCCACAACAGAACCAACCGACATCACTGCAAGAGCACTCAGCAAGATCACTAGCCAGCGATCAACCCCTCAGAGAGATACCGCCAAACAATGACACTTCCAGTGCTGAGAGTATGCAAATTTGGGGTATTGAACAACTGTAAAAATTCATCCAGTGAGAAGCACAACTAGCAGAAGGACTGCACAATGACCTTTATCAGAGGTTTGAGCAGCAACAACAATAGATCATTGTGCTTACTGAAGATCGCAACCAGCTAAAGGGGGAGAATGAAAATTTGCAGGAACAACTGGAAAAGGTAACGAAAATATTCAAGGATCTTTAGCCAACAGTAATGACCCAGGACGACAAGACGCCAAAAGACATATCGGCTTGCTCGATAGTCAAATGGTCTATCTCGTGAAGATAACTTGTGAAAATCTCAACAAGGAAAATCAAGAGCTCAAAGAAGCGCTTGCGACAAGACCAGCGTTACAAGATCATGCTGTGATATATGCCGAGAAGGTTACCGAGAAGCAAAAAAAAGAAACTAGAATGCAGGAAACCCTAGGGACGACAGTAAGAGAGGCTTACAACCCCCTGAAGAATTTACACGAATTCTCTAACTTGTTAACTATGAAAGCCCAACCAATCTTAGCACAACTGCAGCAGATTTCACAAGAGATAAAGGAGGCCACGGATCCTGTCCACATAACCTAGTTATATAATCAAGCGGAGGTACTGGAGACCATGATACAAAAGATAGAGGAGCATTTTTCTACCACAAAGAAGGTCCTCAGAGAGCTGAGGAAATCCGTCAACCATACAACAGAGGAAATACAACAGATGGTCATTGAGGCCGAAATAATAATCAAAGAAGTATTCAGCAAATTTCTGCCCATCGTAGGAGAAACCGAGGCTGAAAGAGTTGCAACTAAAATCGACCAACTCATCAAGGAATGGCAATAGGAAATTAATGACTTTTCATAACTCAAGTCTTCAACATTGGAAAAGGTTCCCAAGTTAGGGAATTTGTTTGGACAGAGCGAGGAACAGAGAAGACAAGCTCAGCCACAAAAGTAGACAGACCAATGGAAATCAAAGCAACAAGAAAGGATTGACTTGGGATGAGTCATTAGCATGTGGTCAAGGCCTGTTGGGGCCTTTGATTTGAAAATGAAATAGTTTTTAGGTGCGGAGAATAGGTGGCGGAGCACAATCAAGGTAGACATGGAGCTGTCATGGTTGTAGATAGTTGGAATATAGGTGGCGCGACAGCTACGGTAAGTAGCACTGATGACAGGGATGGGATACAAAGACAATCAGCGGAACTCCCAGTGATCAGGAAGAAGTGACAAACAACGAAGCAGGGAAAGAGGAAAGACTAACAGTCACGCTAGTGGAAGAACAAATAAGCAATAAACCAGTGTAGACAGGGGGTTACTCCAGCTGAGGGTTGAGGAAGAGAGCTTTAGGAGAGCTCTGTTAGATCATTGTTGTAATGCACCACTCTGTAACAAACTCTGTGGAGTAATGTAGCTGTTTGATATTAATAATGAAATATAGCTCTACTAGTGTTTGATGTTTTGAGTTCATTGTTAATCAGTTTCTTATTGTGAATGTATGCCCTGTTTTAAATTTTAATTCTGCATCCTCAAGTCTTCAACATTGGAAAAGGTTCCCAAGTTAGGGCAATTGTTTGGACAGAGTGAGGAACAGAGAAGACAAGGTCAGCCACAAAAGTAGACAGACTAATGGAAATCAAAGCAGCAGGAAAGGATTGACTCGGGACGAGTCATTAGCATGTGGTCAGGGCCTGTTGGGGCCTTTTTTTTGAAAATGAAACAATTTTTAGGTGTGGATAACAGGTGGTGGAGCGCAATCAAGGTAGACATGGAGCTATCATGGTTGTATATAGTTGGAAGATAGGTGGCGCGACAGTTGCGGTAAACATCACAGATGACAGGGATGGGATACAAAGACAATCAGCAGAACTCCCAGTGATCAGGAAGAAGCGGCAAACAGCGAAGCAGGGAAAGAGGAAAGACTGATAGTCACACTGGCGGAAGAAAAAATAGGCAATCAACCAGTGTAGACAGGGGGTTAGTCCAGCTGAGGGCTGAGGAAGAGAGTCGTAGGAGAGCTCTGTTAGATCATTGTTGTACTGCACCGCTCTATAACAGACTTTGTGGAGTAATGTAGCTGTTTGATATTAATAATGAAATATAGCTCTACTGGTTTTTGATGTTCTGAGTTCATTTTCATTTTTAATCAATTTCTTATTGTGAATGTATGGCCTGTTTTAAATTTTAATTCTGCATCCTGAATATGCTTAATGAGTGATATCTTATACAAAGTAGTAAGATATCTTTGTTGTTTCAAGTCCCTTCAACTATACTTTATAGTTGTAATTGGTTGATACTTGATCTGTTTCATAACCTTACTAAGGTCACGGCATGCCTTGGGTGAGACACTATGCTCCTCGGAGTAGGGTGAAAATGTCGGCATTGTGCTAGAATAATATGGAAACCTTGTTGGCCTCCCTTCTGAACTTGGGTCTTGCTCAGAGACCTCCTTTTTCACCAAAAAATAATAATGATAGAATTCATTGATGTTGAAGGGAAATCTAAAGGTTCAAAGGTAGATAAATCCATGAAGAAAAACAAGAACACAATCCCTTCAGAACAACACTCAGAGGCCTCAAAAAGAAGAAAAACAAAAAAGGGTTCTAAGGAGGAAAAAGAACCTATCAAGGAGGCAACTACAAGAGCAACTAGATCCATAACATCATCTACTAACAACAAAACTGACTTAGATAAATTGGCTGAAGCTGCAGCACACATAGAGGAAAGGTAAAAAGGTTTTTGGTATTAATTCCTTTTTTCTTATCAGTCACAATTTTGAACAACAGCCTAGGTGTCATAGAATACAAGTCAGTAAATAATTTTCAGTATTTTCTATGTATTTTTGAAAAATAACTAGGGCGCTATCAAAATTTCTGGTAGCATTCCAGATTTTACGCAGTTACACATTTTTACTGGAATTTCCGGTAGCACCGGTTTTAACTAAATTTTGACACCTGTCAGCAAGTTTTTCCAAGCCAATTAAGGATGGATAAGAACTCATAACCAGATGGATAATACAAGTGATGGTGATAAGTGGTTATAAGTTTTTTGGAGGTCTTATTAAATGGAGCTACATGGTTATTAAAGACCCAAGACACAAGGAGACAATTCATCAGGAAATAGGACAGCATGGCAACACACTCAGCATTCCAACCCATAATTCTTCTCTTATTCTTTCTCCATATGTCCTTTTTGTTATATTTCGATGAGATATGGGTGTAATGTATTTCGACACCTATGTTATGTTAGAATTAATGTTTCCTTATTTTTAGAAGAGATGGAGTTGGTTCCTCTCTTGCTATATATAGCACTTTTAAATACTATTTCCAGGTTGGATGTTGGTCTAGCTGAAGACTAAATATAATAAAAAACCATTTTTCTTCATGCTGGAATATTTTTTGAGTTAAGGAAAATCTACTATGTGGCATGTCTCTTTTCTTTGTTAATTTCTTCTAAAATATGAATTGCAGCAACTAGTAAAGTGTGAGTGAGAAGTTGTTAAATGATTTAACATTAAATTATATACTTTCAGTTTTATGCAAGTTATATGTGTGTTATAGAACATGTTAGCAAATATTTCATAAAGGATTTGTGGAATAATTTATACATGAAATCTATTTTCTGAATGTTGTTTTACTTTTCATAAACAGAGTTTGTGTAAACAACCATCATCATAGTTGTGTGACTGATTTAGGATAGTGTACGAATTTACAACGTAAGTTCCTTAGATCAAGAACCAAAGGTCACTGCTCACAAACAGATCACAAATCAATACACAAGTATAATCACGTGGTTAAAACCCTCAAAGAGGGAAACAGTCCATGGCCTGAGCCAAAACGGCCACTTCAGGAAATTTATTAATATAAAAAGAAAAGTTACATATGTGTCTCTCAGAAACAGTTACTGGACAAATGACCCTCCATGCTCTTTAAATAGAGATCATCGACCAATCAGGCGTTAAGCCACGTATCAAGTGTCGTTAATACCGAGGTGAGAGATAACCATAAGATCACTACAAATCATGACCGTCGGATTATAATTTACAAATGTACATGGTAAAGAAACACACTTTACCTAACTCTACACTAGATTATGTTATTCTTAACTATTTCCTATGTGTCAGAATATCCTAACATCCCCCCTTAAGAACAACTTGGGATAGGGTTGAAGGATTTACAAAGGTGACATAAAAGGAGCCTATTTCCTATGTGTCGAAATATCCTAACATCGCCCCTTAAGAACAAATTGGGATAGGATTGACAAATTTACAAAAGTGACATAATAGGAGAAGGAAGGAGGCATTAGAGCCTATCCCCCCTTAATGAAAAATTTCCTGAACTCAAAGCATGGATCAAAGTTTGGTAAACTTCGCTTCTATGAGAGCCTTTGTAAAGATATGGACTACTTAATCATTGGTTGGACGGTACTACACTTCAAGAACACGATCATGAATGAGATTTCTGATGAAGTGGATGTGGAGTTCAATGTGTTTCATACGCTGATGTTGAATTGGATATTTACATAGCTGAATGGCACTCTGATTATCACACCAAAGTGCAGTTGGATGCTATTAATGAAGACCAAATTCAGACAGAATCTGACGAAGCCACATGGCTTCCTTGCTGGCTTCAATTGCACCACGATACTCTGCTTATGCTGAAGAAAGTGTTAGTCATCAGTATTTTTCACCTATTGATGATGAATATTTGTTAAAGCCAAGTTTTCTAGCAGCTGATCTCAAAATTTGTCAAATTTGCCAGCTGGAAAACACCCATAAACATTTTTTCCCTCCTAACCTTTTCAATCAGCCCATGACGAGATAAAACCTCATTTTCAAGCCCTATCTAGCCTCAGCCATACTAGCTTGTCCATCATCTCCAAAGAGAATAATCCAAATCCGTCTAAGAAGTCTCCCCTAAGTTAGGTAGTGGCGCTTTAGGCATTTCTCCCTTGGAAAAATATCCTAAAGCCAAAGAACCTCTGTCTAATATCAACCAGTCCTAGAAGACCTTCCTATTCTGCAAATAAAGTTTGGTTACACCCTTAAGTCGCGCCACTAACAAGCCTTGAAGTCTCAGCAATACATATGCCACAGGTCAAGCTGATATTAGATAGATGTAAAATGTTTCAATGTCTTTTTCAAAGAGCAGAAGTACACTGGTGTTCCAAAAGACAGTATTAAACTCAACATAAGAGGAAAGATGCTTCTCATGTGGTTTTGAGCCTAGAATGCAGCTACAGAACAGATAGTTATTTCAGTAAGCCCCTGCAAACACAGTCAAGGGTTAGTCACTTATGAGCAACAAGAAATGCTCTGCAGATACTGGCCAGGCTGCCTCTGATTGTCTAAAGATGCACAAAGGTATGTGAAAAGCAGAATTACATGTCTCAGAAAAATTCCCATCATGGCTTATTTTCAATTTGTCATTTTCATTTGCTTAAGTATGAATAGGCAGTGAAAGGAACGATAACACTGTTTGAAAGTTGATGAAATGGCATCACTGAGAAAACCTCCTCCATACATAAGAATAGGGTTGAAAGACTGAGAAAACCTCCTTCATTTTACAATCAGAGGGTTTGGCAATGTTATAAAGGCCTCCTTCATCTAATAAGCAACGGGCCAGGAATAGAGGTAGGGTTTTTAAGTGCAATGGGGAAGCAACTGAAGGCTCATGGATAGAAAAATGGTGTTAAAAACAGAGGGAAAGAAGTGGCACTATGATAATCCAAGAGGTTCGATTTTTCCTTCTATCAGAGATTTCCTTCAAAAGCAATCTGAAGCCAAAAATGAACAAATCCTGCTGAGGTATGTGATTTCATCAAAAGTTTCCAGAGATTTTCTCCTTGATAAATAGGCATGAAATCTAGCCATTGTTTTCCTTCAAAAAATAGAGTTGAAATTAGTGGAAATCCATTCAAAATTTATAAGTTGAGAGCTGGGTTGAAAATAGGCCAAAGAGTGATGTTGATATTCAAAGAAAGTTTGCTTTTCCTATTCATGAAGATCTTTTTAAAAAAACTCATCAAAATTGACAAGAAGGTGACCTAAGCCTTGTTTTCTCAAAGGGGACTTTGCAAATAAACAACACAGAGACCTTATGTATAAAATGGGTATGACAAGTGTTTTAATTACGGGAAAAACACGCAACGCGATTGAAGCATGCCATTATAAAAAACAAAGGCTTGTTCCTTGTGAAAACAGGTAAAATACCTTGTTGTTGCATTTGATTGTAGGAGAGGTTTTTAAAGAAGTTCATTTTGATAAATTGATGATGGTAAAACCTAGGCGAATGAAACTGAGTTTTCAACCACAGTCAAAGAGGAATATCATGCAGAGCATGCATCTATAATCATAAACATGGTTTTGAGTTGGGTTTCCTCTAAAAAAAGATATGAACAAAGGAAACAAGTTTCCTCCCTTGATGAGAAAACACTAAGAGAGATTGTGGCTTTAAAGATTTTTTCTTCACTTTGAAAAAGGGTCATATATACGAAGATCTTCAAAAATGTCATCCAGAGCACTTTAAAGAGTCCTGGTCGAATATTGGGTTGGTGATGTTTTAAAAATGATAAAATGACGAAGCAGTGTTTCATGTTTTGTTTTAGAACCAAGAGCTCTTTCAAAAAGCCTTTTAACCCTCACAAGTTAAGTTCAAAGGGTTTCGACTTTAAGAGGATAAAGGACCATTGCCAAGTCTCATTTCAAGGTTCAAAAAACATAAGCGAGCATTCACAATCGCCCTCCTAGCCGCCCATTGGAGAAAAGAAGGATTTCAAGCAAACTTGCAGAGTTTTTGAAGGTTTAACGCTTGTGCGGTGTGCCTAGAAAAGCGCGCGGCATGTTGAGACGAAGAATTACAAAGTCTTTACACTACTGCGTGGCGTGCCTATAGCACCGGTCACCACTGCCAGAAGGCCGACCCGACAGCTTACACGGCGCGACGCTCTCCCATCTGAACGTGTCGCTCGCTCAAAAAGCCCTCAAAAAACATCTCTGAAGCTACCAATCGATCAAACAAGGCCCGTGAAAGATTTCCAAGGTATTTTCCACTTCTCCTCTTGGAAAATTTCAGAGAGTGAAAAGGTGTTTGCTGTGTTTTTTCCATGATAAGAAAATAGTGCCTAAAGCACTTCATCTTCCAAAAAAAAATGAGATAAACAGTGGCTTTTCAAGAGCA
Organism: Pinus albicaulis; assembly: GCA_034641835.2. Lineage (NCBI taxonomy): Eukaryota > Viridiplantae > Streptophyta > Pinopsida > Pinales > Pinaceae > Pinus > Pinus albicaulis. Next base: position 575,977,926 of record CM076581.1, read on the forward strand.
GTTTGTCATATAAAGAACCAAGACCAAAACAGTGATTAAAGGGTGGGATTCGGTCCAAAATTAAAAATTTTTGTTGCTATGAATGCCAAGAGAGAGACAGTAATTAGAGGGAAGTGTTTTTGAGCAAACTCGGAGTGTTTTGTTGCTATGGTTGTTACACATTTTTACATTGTTGGGTGAATGTTTTAACCATATTAAAGGACCCTGACTGCCTTTAAAAAACATTGATAGCCCACAGGTAAAATAAGAGCAGACTTTGTTAAAAATCAAAAGGGGAAAACAGTGGTCATAGTCTCAAAGCCTTGTCATTTTGAAAAAGTCCTCTCTGTGTGGAAAAACAGTGAAACCTAGTGCAACCTCCTTTGTTCCATGAAACAGAGTATGTTATGAAAAGATTTTAAATCAATTTGAGGGTGTTTTTGTCTACCTGTGTATAAGAAACAGTGAATAACAAGAAAGAGTTTTGTTTGGGGAAGGGTGTCTTACTTCTGTCAAAACACAAGGAGATCTCTGTTCTAACAAAAAGCCACAGATACCTCTTTTCAACTACCTTGCCCAAACACAGAAATAAATTGACTGTGTGCTTTCTATTTGACAAAAACTTGTTGTTTGGAATACAAGAGGACAAAACAGTGATTTATGAAAAGAAAAAAGTTGGTGTTGGAGGACTATTTCACAAAACATTTGAAGCAGCTTGTCTTGGTCAAACAGTGACTGACAAGGAGGACAGGGTGTGTGCTTGAGAAACATTCCAAAAGCCATTTGAGACAGCTTGGTGTTGCAAATAACATTAAAAAAAAATGCCTCCCAAGCAAGACAGTAGGAGTGGCCTTCACAAGAGGTTTGAGCCTGTTTCCACTAAAGAGGTAAATGCTCATCCATCAATCCTTTTTAACTTCCATGAGATTGGGTGTCTAGATTTTTGCCAAAGAGTGCAAGAGGTGAAGAGATATTCCCCGTTGACACATCTTTTTGCTTTGAAGTTTCAAGAGAAGCACTTTCAGCTGGTAGGCCTAGATTTCAAATTCTCTCCAAGGTCCATTTCCAAGGCCACCAAAATCCCTTATGTCGGGGAGAAGTGGTTTAAACAAAGCCACCTGAACTCAGAACAATACAAGCCTTTTCTGAAGCCTGAGCATAAATATTCATGTCCATCCATTTTTCCCTTCTCATATCTATTGACCAGTTACACCCTCCTCATGAAGATAATCATGAAATACTTCACTTGTGAGGGAAGATTCTCCCGAGTCTATGCCTATCATATCCGATTGCTTATGCATTTCACGAGGGCCAAATTGTTAAATCTCCTTTTCTTCCTACATAGAAGTATTGAGAAAATGGCCTCTACTGTTCAGAAAAAGCTTCCTTCTCAGCAGACAGCCTGCCTCTTCCATCACTCCCTCATCAAGGTTATCATTCTTCATCAACTTGAGAAGAAGGAAGTCTCTTGGGATACTTTCATTACACATCCGGATTTTGCCACTATCCCTTCATTTCATACATCTCCCTCACCTTCCACTCACCATCCTTCGCCTTCTTCAAGCAAGCCTATTCCCAAGAAGCTCAAATTTCCCATTGAAAAAGAAAAAGAGCATGATGATGAAGAAGATCATGAGCAAGAAGAGGAAGGTGATGATGAGCAGCATCATGATGAAACAGGGCAGCAAAGGGAAGGAGAAAAAAGTGAGGCAGAACAACAAGGGGAAGAAGAACAAAGTGAGGCAGAACAACAAGGGGAAGAAGGGCATGATGAAGAGGAACATCATGATGAACATCAGACTCCTCGGCATGATGAAGAGGAGCATGATGATGAACAAGCGCAGCACAGTGATGGTGAGCAGCCTCATGATGAAGAAAGGCATGATGAACAGGTGCAACATGATGAACAACAACCTCATGATGATGAATAGAGGCAGCCTCATGATGATGAACAGAGGCAGCCATATGATGATGAACAACAACCTCATGATGATGAAAAAAAGCTTCAAGAAAAAGAACAATAGCCTCATAAAAAAGAACAGCAGCATGATGAAGAGATGCAACACAGTGAGGAGGACAACCCTCAAAAAGAAATGAAAAAAGACAGTCAAGGCATCCATGAAGAAATCCAAGACAGTGGCAAGAATGATGAGCAAAGTAGCAAGGGTAAAGAGCCAATGGAGCATGTGCTATCTGCCTCTCCTAGCCAAGGGATCTGCCTCTCCTAGCCAAGGGGCCATGCTCTCTTCTCCGAAAGTGGCCAAGCCCTGGACATCAAGGAAAAGGGTGCCTAGAGTTGTAACTCCAAATGTTACTAGGGCCCTCCGAAGCAAGGGAAAATTTCACATGAAGCCCATTGTCGATTTTCCCAAGAGGAGGAAGACTAAAAGAGCCACCCAAAGAAAAGGAAAGGAGAAAGAAGAAAGTAGTCATGAAAAGGAAAGGGAATTCGACATCATTCAAATCCAAAGTGATGATAGTGACAATGAAGCCTGGATCCTAGAAAATATCTTGATCAATAGAGAAAACCAAATTTATGCTTTGAGGACTGATCTTGAGAGGGCTAGAAACTTCAATCACTTTTTGCAAGTTCAAAACAAACAGATGAGTGTCCATATGGCTGTATATGAGACACGGGCCATCAAATACAAAAAAGAGGCCTCCAAAGCACAAGTGAGATTGGAAGAACTCATCAGTGAGTTTGATGAGAGCGAAGGCGAAGATCAGCCCAGGAGAAAGAGGCCAAGAACCATGGGGCTCAAAAAGGCCCTTGAGAAACAAAAGGAAGAAAAAGTTGCCCTTCTCCAATCTACCCCTCTCACTACATTGTTCACACAAGAGATAGAGAACAATAGAGAAGCATGGCTTGAGAGGGTTAATGATCACTTGGAGAAGGAAAATAGAGACTTGCACCTTCAACAGAGGATGACCGGACATTATAAGAAACTCAATCAGTTTGCCCGGCGGAAATTGAAGGTCACTCAGGAAAAACTCAAGGAGGCTAAAAGGAGGCGCCCAACACCAAAATCGAGGAAAGACACCTCAAAGCTCCAAATTTTGGCCTCAGATTCATAGCATATTTCTGAAAACCCTCGAGGGTCATGCTCGTCGAAATTGGGCAAAATTCGACAAATTTTGGTTTTTTGTCATTTTTGAGTTTTTGGCTAAAACTCATGGGCATCGCCTTTTCAGTTTGGGGCATCCTAAAAGGATGAAAATGGTATCATTGGATGCCATAATTTTAGGGGCATATACTCAGCAATTTTTATATCAATTGAAGATCATTTTCTCCCCCAAATTGGCGAAAAACACTCGCTTTTTCTACACTCTGCGTCGTTTATCAGCAAGGCCTATTTTTTGGGTTTTTACACACAGGTCTATTTTTGGAGGACTTCGAGTGTCATTTGGGAGAAAAATAAACATTTTCAGAAAACAGACATTTATATCTTTCCAACGAGCCATCATGTGCCTCATTTCGACATCGGGAAGGCCTCCAAAAGTTGCCAGCAAGTCAGGGGACTTTCTGCTGATGTATTTCTTGAGTATTTTTGTAAAAAATTGAACCTTTCAAAAGTGAATTTTCTTCATGTGCGTTTAGCTATTTTTGTACATGATTAGTTATGAAAAGTCAATATATTTCCCTTTTTTAGCATTTTTGAGATATTTTATTAGATATTTTGTTCCTTGGGCTTTGCAAAGCCTCAAGGACAAAATCAGATATTTTGGATAGGCCAATGAGATTGTAAGTTTAACTAAGAGGTTTTCCTCACTTTGGCCTATATATTCCAAAGGCTTTCATTGTAAACAAGGCTGAACTTGATGAATAGAAGAAATATATGGTGATACAAGCTTGGAAGAAACACTTGTCTCATGCTTTTGGATAGTCTCTTGGATGTTTTTGGATGATGAAAGAGGATTGTTGTTGGATTCCATGACTTGGTAGAATGGTATAGTGTCTCTCTCTCTCTGTTTTGTTTCTTATTTTTCATTCACAATTCCATGTTCTTGCTTGCTATAAGACAATAGAGAATAGATTTGAGACATGCCCTTGGAGGCACCTCAAATTTCCTATTTCTTTATAGCTTCTATCTTTTCTTCATTCTTAGTCATATTAAAGAATATTTGATTTCTCTTTAATAACTGAAGCGTATTGTTTTCTTGTTTCATTTATGGTTTTATGCATGCTAAGTATGATTCACGGTATGCCCCGCTTACTCATGGCTAGTCATAGCTTCACCTCTGAAACCTCTCTTTGATTGATTAGATTTTCATTTGTTGAACCAAGGAGGTCTTGTACAGATCTTTCCCTTTGCCTAAAACTATGCAATCTTGCTTCAAAGTGCCCAATAGCTTGAAATACTATGTTTAGGCATTCCTTCATAGTGATTTGAGTTGTTTTTTTGTCTTAAGTGTATTTCCCCAAAGTCTGATAGCCATTTCCTAAAGTTAGAGAGTCATATATCTCTATGCATGGCTTGAATGTTTATTTCTATGCATTGATTAGTTTACAGTTACATTTCTCATGATTAATGGTTTTCCCTACTATGTTTATGTCAGTTATTAAACTAGTTATGTTTGAAATCCTTTGTTCTTCACAAATTTAATGTCCATCTCATTCCATTTTTCCCAAAGATCCATTTTACCTCGAATCAAATCGACCCTTCAACAACCTTGTATCACCACCTGAAAGCTTTCTTGACCTTTTCGACCCCATAGCCCAGTTGATCTAACATCTTTTTACCTATATTATGTCTTTAATCGGTTCATCCCTCACAACCTAAAAACCAAAACCAAAAACCTACTTCATAACTAGCCTAAAATCAAGAACACAATAAGAAAACACACAGATATCCCTTACACAAATAGAGAGAGCCCTCTCTGAGTCCAGGAAGGCTAGGTCCTTGGGCTCCAAAGATTGGTTTGATGTTACACTGTCATTTGGCTTGCCAATCAGCCAAATCACGGGACACTAACAAAAAGAGAGATGGCACTTTGTTTCTTACAAGACCAAGTAATAGGTCCTGAACCAAGAGTGAATACATATCCTGCAGTAGACTTTCGATCATCAGGGTCACCAACCCAATCAGAATCAGTGAAACCAATCAACAATGGAGATTCTCTTGCACTGTAATGAATCTCGAACTGAAATATACCTCGAATATATCAAAGTATTCTTTTAATTTCTTTCCAGTTACTATCATGAGGTTGGTGCATAAACCACGCGACAAGACCAACAGCAAAGGAAAGGTCAGGACGAGTATGGGTTAGATACAGAATATTACCAACAAGTTGATGATATAAGGTAGCATCAACTTCAGGGGTAGTACAAGTGACTGAAAGCTTGACTCCAGACTGAAAGGGAGAAGGGGCTGGCTTACAGTCTTCCATGTGAAAGTGGTGTAGAATATCACATGCATACTTGGACTGAGAGAGGGTAATTCCTTCCTTGGATTGCAAGAATTGAAGACAAAGGAAATAATGCAAGTGTCCTAAGTTTGTCATTTCAAACTTCTTTTTGAGGCTATAATTCACATGGTTTATGTGGTTTGGATCACTACCAGTAAGGATAAGATCATCAACATAAAGAACAAGGATGGTGAAGGACTTACCCACTTTCTTGGAGTAGACAATGTTGTCAGAATGACACCTAGAAAACCCATTATCTAATAGAAATCTATCCATTTTGGCATACCAAGCCCGAGGAGCTTGTTTTAGACCATAGAGAGACTTCCTAAGGCGACAAACAAGGCTAGAGTATTTTTGGATAAAGCCAGGGGGTTGTTCCATGTAGATTTATTCATGCAAATATCCATGTAAGAAGGTGGATTTAACATCCATCTAATGGAATTCCCATTTAAAGGAGGCAGCAAGGGAAATAACAAGGTGGATAGAATTAATTTTGGCAATAGGGGAGATGGTTTCAGTATAGTCAATGCCTTCAACTTGTGAAAATCCTTTAGCAACAAGACGAGCTTTATGTCTATCTACTTTTCCATCAGGTCCAAAATTGGTTCTGTAAACCCATCTGCATCTGACAAGTTTTCTTCCTTTTGGAAGAGGAACAAGATCCCAAGTATCCTTTGCCAATAAGAAACTCTTCATTCATAGCTTCATCCCAATCTGGATGACTGGAGGCTTCTTCAAAGGTTTCTAGATCAAGTTTTTCTGGAACCTGAGCCATTAAGGAAGAGGCTCTTTCGAACTGAGAACGTGTATGTCGTTTATCGGCAGGGTCACCTACAAGAGAGCCTGCTACATCCCGAGTAGAGTGGAACCATCTTGGAAGCGGTGAAGTATAAGGAACAATTTCAAGAGGTGGAGGAGGATTTTCATCCTCGCTGTCATCATTTGAACTAGAAGGATTGCTATTAAAAATAGAAGAGAGAGAGAGAGGTGGCACATATGCCGAATCAGGCTCGCAGGCCAAAGGTGGCACACTCGCTGAAATAGGCTCGCATGCCAATATATTTTCATCAAATTTTACATCTCTTCTAATGATTATATTTTTGGATTTTGGTTGAAGAAGTCTATATACTTTCAATTCTTCAGAATATCCAAAAAAAATTCATTTTTCACTCTTAGGTTCTAAGGCTTTATGTTTTGCATCTGGAATATGGGCCTAAGCATTACTTCCAAAAACACAAAAGTGACTTACATATGGTTTGATTGAGCTCCAAGCTTCTTATAGAGTTATATTCTTTAAAACCTTAGTAGGAGTGTGATTTACTATGTAATTTGCACAGTTAATGGCTTTTGCCCAAAAATTGAGACCAAGTCCTTTAGATTGAAGCATACAATTAGCCATTTCTTTTAAGGTGCGATTCTTCCATTCAGCTACACCATTTTGTTGTGGAGCATCTGGAACAGTATGTTGCAATTGAATGCCATGCTTAGTGTAGAAGTTGATAAATTTGTTGTTAACATATTCTCCTCCATTGTCTAATATTAACTTAAGAATTTTATGTCCAGATTGTTTCTCAACAAAGGCCTTAAAGGCCAAGAACATGTTAAAATTTCACTCTTGAGTTTTAAGAAGTATACCCAAGTGCGTCTGGAAAAATCATCAATAAAATTTAATAAGTACATACAACTAGAGAAAGAAACAACAGGAATTGGACCACATAAATCACTGTGCACAAGCTGCAAAGGGGCTGAAGCATGCTGAGAGGCACATTTTTCAAAACTATCCCGATGATGTTTTCCGAGTACACATCCGGAGCAAACACCATCTCGGCAAGATACCATAGGAAGACCTATCACCATATTTTCCTTACATAGAGTTTGAAGAGAGCGATAGTTTAAGTGACCAAATCGCTCATGCCAAAGTTTTCTCACTTCATCATTGTGAGTAACAAAAATGAAGGGAAGACATGATCACCCAAAGTTGTCAAACTTATACAACCTTGTGGAATCATCAGCAATGCCAGTAGCTAAAATATGTTTATGATCTTTGAGGTCCTTGATTACAACATCATGCGGTGAGAATTATACTATTATCCCTTCACCTAAATGAGTTATCTGATAAACAGAGAGAAGGTTGCATGACAAGGTAGAAACACATAGTACATCATTAAACTGACCATTATTGAGATGAATGGTTCCAGATCCTACAACACTAAGAGATCTATCATCACCAACATAAATATGTTTGGTGTTACAATAATTTAAAGAAGAAAACATTTTTGGCCATGTGATAAGAAGCTCCAGAATCAATGAGCCACTCATGAGAATGAGAAGAGGAAGATGCATTTAATGCATAACCAGATCTTGATGCTTGACAACCACAAGCAGAAAGTGCCATTCCTGAAGATGAAGGTGAAGAGTGCTCCAAATTGATGTTATGCTTCTTCAATGCTGCTTCTAGGCTTCTATCTTCTTAAAACATTGGGACTCTAAATGGCCATCACGATTGCAAAATTTGCAATGTCTATCTGTCTTCTTTCCTTTGTTTTTATATGCCTTATCATTTTGGTGAGTTGCTTTTTCAGTTTGTGGCTGAAATTGCTTGGGACCCTTGTTTGGTTTCAAACCATACTTTTTAGTATACTGCTTCTTGGGATTCTTTTGATATGATTGTTTTTGGGCTACTAAGGCTTTATTAGAAGCATTTCCAAAAGTGATAAGACCAAGCTGTAAGATTTTTTCTTGTTCTCTTATTAAAGACTCACAAAATGAATCAAAAGAGGGATTCTTGTAGGTGGTTCCTAAAGAAATGATGGCTTCTCTAGTGGAATGGAAAGCGGAAACAAATACATAGTAAGAAGGGCCAAGCTTAGCAAGAATGCAATAGATGAGGCTACTATCTTCCTTTTTGACCTTACAACCTTCTAAAAGAAGTTGAAGGTTTGGACAAAAAGTCTTCAATAGAGGAGAAAATATTAGGGTCCAAAGTAAGCAACTCATTTTCAAGATGGTGAGCCCTGATTGGATTTTGAATGACAAAGACAGTATTTAGCTTATCTAGGGTTTCATGAGGGGTGTCAATGTCAAGGATATGAAATTGAAGATCTTGAGCAATGGAAATAATTGGTGTTGTAAAGAATAACCAGGCATGCACTTTCCATTTAAAAAAAAAAAAAAAAAAACTGAAGCTGAGAAAAACTGAAACTAATTACTCCAATGGAAATATCTCAAAAATTATGTTGTTTCAAAAGAAACGGCTCGAAAAAATGCTTCCATATGAAGAAGTTATGGCTTTTGAAAAATCTGAGTTGTAGATGCCGAATAGTTACAGGAACGGGATGAAGTGCGCCTTTTTAAAAAAAATTACGCCCCTTTGAACAAAATATTTTTCCAAAATAAGCTTGAGAAGGGGATTTGAACCAAAGACCTCTATTCTCATAAGCTAACCCCTCACCAAGTGAGATAGTAAAAGGATCACGTTATTGTATGAAAGGAGGAAGGGGTTTTTTTTTTTTTTTTAATTACTCTTCGGTGTGCGTTTCTTTTCCTACACAAAAAAACACAAAAAATGAGCCAAAAAAAAAATGAAATGCAAATCCTTACAGAAAAATGTTATATTTTCGATTAGCCTTACTTACAACTATCAATTTTTTCACTATTTCTGATTTCCCGAGATCGCACAATGATGCGGAGAAAGAGCATATGTAGCGAAAAAAATCCCTTCTTCCTGTTTCTGATTTGCCGAGATCACACACAGTGCACAAGAAAGAGCATACATAGAGAAGAGGGTCTAGATACAGTAAATAAATAAAACCTAAAAACCGAAAATAAAAGGAGGGAATTGAAATAAGCAGAACTATTAACAAATATAACTGCAAAACAAATGCTTTATACCTCCAGATCTAAATTTTCATAACTTGGGCAGCCAGAAACCTTTTCACATGAAATGAAAGGAATTCCTCACTGTAACAGATGCTCTGGACACAACCGAGTAGTTCTCCAACCCCAAAAATTTTCAGAAATAGTAGATCTTTCCTCACACTTCTTCATTATCTAGATGGTTTTGATCTTGATATGGCCTACTAATTGAGGGAAATAAATCCTTCTACCCTTGAATAAATGTAGAGGAATGCAGTAAGCATTAAAATGAATATAATTATCAAGAATTCAAAAAATAAAAATCATAAAATAGGGTTACCATCAAGGAGGACCCATATAATTCATCTAAGGGTAAGCTTGATACATTGATTAGGATAACAGAGAAGATGATGGACAAGATGACCATTACGGATAGACAAGTTAAACCCTCAATCAGAAATCCCAATTTCATAGGTCCACTACAACAACCTCAATACAAGATTAAGAAAAGGGAGTAGAGGGGTCAATATCAACAAGGTCAGTATCAAATTTTCACTCCTTTTTAGCAAAATTATACAGAAGGCCCTAATGAAGAAGAAAAAGAGGTTTAAGGTGAAAATCATCTTTTTGAGGAAAATCATCAGCCCATTTTCTTGACTAAAGAAGATGAGTTTTCTGAAGAAATTTATGTACTGGATGATCAAAAATATGTGCTATCTAATGATGATATGTTATTAGTATGGATAGAATATTACCAAATAGGGTATGAAAATTCTATTACCTAGGTGAAAAGGTAGTATGGTCTGAGAAATAGAAACGTGCTTATAACTTCAAGTCAGAAAAAACAAAATTCTCAAACATATGCTCATAATAAAGAGATGACTACTTCAAATTAGAGCAAGGATAAAGGACCTGTTGTTCTTGATCATGGAAAAGGAAATGAAGCTTCTACCATCAATCAGAAGAAAGATAAATAAGTTCAAGACAAAGGACAAAGAAAGGAGATTCCACACAAAGATCAGCCTGAAAAGAAGGACATACCATCTAAAGAGGTAGAAAATCATTCATCCTTATTTATGATTGAGAATGAAATTTCAAAGCTTAAAGTCTCAATTCCATTGACTAAAAATAATAAAGAATGACCAATATAAGTTCTAAGTAGCCAAATTGCTTAAGGTAGACCAAATTTATGATATGGTAAATGTTAGTGATGATCACCCTGAGATTTTGTTTGGCCTTGTTGTAGATGGTGACTTAGAAGATAGTGAGGCCCATCCCTTTTACCCCAGCATCAAAATTCATGATTTTATCCTCCATAATGATATGATAGACTCCATAGCATCCCATACTCTCATGCTTAAAATACATCATGTATAAACTAGGATTGGATATTACCGGACACTACCACGACCTTTACTCTTTTGATTCAGGAAGGGTTAAATGTCTTAGTCTCATCAAAGATCTAGTGGTGTCCTTAGAGAAAATTCCAGCTAATAATTTTCTCATAGACATTGTTGTAGCTGATATCCCTCTGAGATATGAAATGTTGCTCTCCCGGTCATGGGGAGCCAAACTCAGAGGCACTTTGTAGCTAGACTTTTCCTATGCTACAATACCTCTTTTTGGACAACTCAGAAAATTATATTGGGAGAAAAAGATTAAGTACATGATTAGTAGCAAAGAAAAGACCAATAATCACCCAATACATGATTTTCATGTATATTTAGAGTCTTTTATATTATTCAATGATGATTTTTCAGCATTGTCTGAAGTTTTGATGGAAGAAAAATCTGAAAATTCAGAATTTTCCAATTTTGTTAAAAAAATTACAAGCGTAGAAAAACAAGAAAAGATGGCAAGTAGCTTGAATCCAAGTGCATCAACCAAAAATATAGTTGAAATAGTGAAAGAAACATAACCTATTGGTACAACACACCTTTATCAAATAACTAGTCAAGATTAGTCATCCAAATTGGAGCTTCCCAATGAAGAAAATGGTTGTGGACCATGGATTTCGATGGAGCCTTAGGTAAGGAAGGGGCTGGAATTGGAGAGTGGATTCATAGCCCCATGAATCAATCATCTAACCTTCCTCCTAATGTTCAAATGTCTTATTACAAATTGGAATTTTATTATTCAAACAATGAGGTAGAATATGAGGCTTTGATAATTGGTCTCAAAATTCATAAGAAATTAGGTACCAAGAAATTTTTTGTGTGTGGTGACTCCAAATTAGCAATAAATAAAGTCAAAGGGGAATACCAGGCCAAGCATCCTAGAATGTGGTCTTACCACAATGTAGTTTTAGACATCCTCAAGACTTTCACTGAATATACTTTGTCATTTATTCCAAGGAACAATAATGTCATTGTTGATTCTCTTGCCACTTCAATAATATGTTCAAAATTCCAATGTATCTCAACAAGAAGTATGAAATCAATGTCAAGCATTGGCTTGTTGTTCCAGACAATGTTTTCTATTGGAAATTATTTCAATATGACAAACAAATTAAAAACTTCTTGCATATGGAAGAGGAGTTTGTGAGTTCACAAATGGATGACCAATTTTATGAAGATGATCAAGAAATGCATGCAACAGAAATAAAGGTACTAGAGTTGAAAGACAACTCCATTCGAAGAGGTATTGTAACTTTGGAGGAGATTTTTGACTAGGATGATGTTGCACAAAAACCAACAATGTTTCCAACTCAAGTAGGAGTGGAAGACCTAAAAAATGGCACTCCTAAGTGTTGAAAAGTCAACAAGAAATGTGTGTCTAATTTAATTTTCCCTTAAATAAATTGGACAATAAATTGTAATCCTATCTCATAATCACTTGTAATAGTTAACTGAGTGTGATAAATTCAATTAGCTCATGAATTTCAAGTTGAGGGTGGTTGGTGAGGCATGGAGAGTGATTCTATTAGTTATTGAGTCCAAGTTGCAGTTAGTGCATTAGTTTAATGCATGAGAAATCAATTAACTCAATTAATTGAGTTAAAATCAGTTTAACTAGTTGTAACTGTTTATTGCACTAGTGAGAGGTGAAGTGAATTAAATCAAATTTAATTCAAATGTAGTGATCTGTCATGTAACTAATGATTTACTATTAATAGTTTCATTCCTATCAGTTCTGATGGAGACCAAGTTGAGACAGAGGTTAAAGGGATGTTAACTATCAATTGTATAATTAGTAGGTTGCCCGCATGTAGTAAAACACCCATAGGATTTCCTATGAGCATTGCACAATTTTGGAAGGATGAATTTCCTAAAGAATAGGGATTTCATTCCACATGAATTGTGCAAGCAAGGCAAGATGAGCAGAGGCTGAAAATTGGCTAAGTGTTGGTCGATTTTGTCTGGATCAATGTGAGACAATTGTGAAAGTGTAGGAGACTCTTGTGAGAAGAGTGCATTGTAATTGTTTCATGATTCCTTGGTGAATATACAATAGAATATAGAGGGGTTTTGAGAAATAATCTTTCAAGGGGAAAAATATCTGTGTTGTGGATTGAATTTCTTCTTTATTTACTTGTTGTGATTGGCAATCATTTTTATTTTTCACAATTGATTTGTATAACGATTCAATACATTTCTTTAGAATATCGCATGATCAAATTGTATCCATTGGTATACATATTGTTTGTATAATTTCCACATGGTATCAAACCGTAGGTAATCACTATAGTGGAGAAGAAATTGAGCTTGTGCTGAATAACATTCGAATTTGCAAAAATATTCTTTTATGCGACAAACAAATCAAGATGGCTTTCAATAGCTTGAGATTGGAATATGCACTCGAGGGAAGTTCTAATTAGATTGCATGGAAAGACATGATATAGGAATTTCTAGAGGACAATGGGTTGAAATAATTAATTGATAATGAAATTCCCAAACCCGCAGTAGCAGATGCCACTCTTCTTGATGCTTGGCAAAAGAAGGTTGAAAAGTCGAGGAGGGATCTTATTAGAGGGATTATGAGGCCACATTTTCTGAAGTATCCATGGCAAAGCGACTCCATATGCAATGTGGAAGGCTTTGATAGATCTATTTCAAAGTAGCGGTGACCACAAAAAATTGGCACGGAAGGACAAGCTTAGGAAAATAAAAATGGAGAAAGGTGACACTATTCCAAAATATTTAACCAAGTTTGGCCAATTTCGAGATGAGCTTGGGAGTGTCAGAATTACTGTAGAGGATGATGACTTGGTGAACCTAGATCTTCTAGGCCTTCCCAAGAGTTTGCATAGTTATTAGTTTTCTAGAAATGGGAGGGAGAAGCTACCAAATTGGGAGCGACTTTGGTTGGATTTGGTACAAGAAGAATTCAGGCGCAATCCCAAGGATGGATCCTCATCCAAGATGGATGATGAGGAAAATTGTGCCTTGGCTGGTAAGGAAAATAAGGGGAAGGGAAATAAATCCTATTACAAATCTGAGACTGGAAAGTAAGGCAAGAAGCATGACATGTCTAGAGTGAATTTTTTTCACTTTCATGAGAATGGACATTATGCCACTAATTTCCACATAAGAAGAAGAAAAAGAAGGCTCCAGGATCCGTAGATAGTGAGGCTTTGGCCTCACAATTTGAGTTGGACTTCTCGCTCATCACATGCATGGTGTCTAGTGTGACAGGATCTGTGTGGTACTTGGATAGTGGTGCATATTTCCACATGACGGGAGACAAAGAACTTTTCAGTATCTTGGAGGAGAAGGATCTCTAGATGCATATCAAAATGGGTGATGACAAGAGGTATAGCACTACTGGGATTGGTAGAGTTACCTTCCAGAGACAGTCAGGTAAACCATTCTTATTAAAATATGTCATGCATGTACCAAGGTTGAAAAATAATTTAGTTTTAGTTGCAATGTTGGAGGATAGAGGTTATGATGTGGTTTTTGAGTGAAGGGAAATCATTCCTTCATCACAAGGCCACATGACAAGCCAATAATATTGGGATCCATGTGAAGAATCTGTAGAAAATTGATGTAGATGGCTACGCAACATTGATGGGAAAATAAAACAAAGTTGTGAGCCGAGATGAGGGTGGGTTATGGTACACGAGATTAGGCCATCTACACCATGGACCTTTGAATGTCATGCAACAAATTTCTATGGGGCTTCCAAAGGGTACTATTGTATAGATAGATGCATGCAAGGAATTTACCATGGGGAATTATGCAAAGGCCACTTTTCATGAGAAGGAGAATTGAGCAATGGGAATCCTTGAGAGAGTTCACTCACACGTGTGTGGACCATTCTCTACAACTTTGACAACAAAGCATAGGTATTATGTGATATTTTTTGGTGATTTTTCTAGAAAGTGTTGGATCTACTTCATGCAAAAGAAAGATCAGACGTTCTCAAAATTTTGTGAGTTCAAAGAATTAGTTGAGAGAGACATGGGGAAGTATGTGAAGGCTCTGAGGAGTGACAATGGTGGTGAGTACATCTCCAATGAATTCAAGAACTTCTATAGCAAATAAGGAATTCAGAGAGACTTGGTTGCACCTCATAACCCACAACAAAATGGGGTCATAGAAATAAAGAATAGAACAATTGTGGGTGCGGCACGAGAAATGTTGCATGATCAGGGCCTACTGTTGCATATGTGGGTAGAGGCATGCAACACAACAGTATTTGTGAAGAATTTTAGTCCTCATCGGATACTTGGCATGAGTACACCAGAGGAGAATTTTTCTAGTATGAAACCTGATGTTTCATATTTTAAATTTTTGGCTCATATGTCTATTGCCATGTGACCAAATATTCCAGGAATAATATATAACCAATAGCTAATATTGGGATATTTTTGGGGCACATTGATACTCCCCACAACTATCAGTTTTATTTTCCAAACAGCAAGATGATTGTTGTGAGAAGGGATATAAAATTTGATGAGGAGAAAGCCGTACAGTTTTCCCTTGAGAGGGAGCTTGATTTGCATGCAGAATAGGAACTATTGGTTCCAAAGGATGAAACTCAAGATGTGGAGAAGCCAAATTTGGAGGATTATGGAGTGGCAAAAAAAACTCATGCAGAGCAATCCACTAGACATGGTAGAAGGTGCACAACATAATATGATAGATTGAGACTTGATGTGGAAGAACATGTAGGAGCACCTACATGACTGCGCAGATAGAGAAAAACTCTAGATAGGTTTACTAGATACATGGATCTTATGAAAAAGTGTATTGTGACAAAATCATTCTCTTTTGAGGAAGCAGTGCAACAACCAATTTGGGTTGACGCCATGGTTGAGGAGTATGAATCCCTCATTAAGAACACTGCATGGGAAGTTGTCCCAACACCAGTCGCGGAAATCAGTGGTTGGATCTAGATGGATCTATAAGGTGAAGCAAGCAGCATATGGGAGTGTGGAGAAGTACAAGGCTAGATTTGTAGCCCGAGGATTCTCACAAGTTGAGGGGATTGACTATGAGGATACTTTTGCATCGGTTGCAGGGTACTCATCGATTAGATCTATCCTTGCAATCTCAGTGTAGATGGGGTGGAAAATACATCAGATGGATGTGAAAACTGTGTTTCTCAATGGATTTATTGAGGAAGAAGTGTACATAGAACATATAGAAGGTTTTGAGACCTTTGAAAGTGAGTCGCATGTGTGTAGACTCAAGAGAGCATTGTATGGGCTGAAGGAAGCACCTCATGCTTGGTACACTAGGATTGACATCTATTTAATAGGGATGGGCTTCACAAAGAGTGAATAAGATGCAAGCCTGTACCAGATTGCGGTTGATGGTAAGCTCTTTATTATCCTACATTATGTTGATGATCTAATTTTTACAGGTTATGAGCATCTCATAACTTCTTGCGAAGAGGATCTTGCAAGAGAGTTTGAGATGAAGGAAATGAGACTCCTTCACTATTTCCTTGGTTTGGAAATATGGTAGCATGATGGTGAGCTATTTGTTTCTCAAGGAAAGTATGCCAAAAATATTATGAGAAATTTTCACATGGAGAGCTGTAAACCCATGGAGACTCCTCTTGCAGGAAATTGGAGGAAGGAAGATGCTAATTTAGGTGACGTAGTCGACGCTACTATTTATAGGCAACTTGTGGGTTCACTCATGTACTTGGTGAACACCAGGCCAAACACTTTCTACATATTTAAACAACTGAGTGAAGCTATGCTTAAGCTGACCAAGTTATTTTTCAAGGCAGTGAAGCATGTCTTCAAATATCTCAAGGGAAGTACAGAGTATGGATTATGGTACAGACGGACATAGGGAGTGAAGCTTCAAGGCTTCACCGATGCATATTGGCTAGGCAGTCCATCAGACAGATAGAGCACATCAGGAGGGATCTTTAGCGTAGGATCTAGAACAACTTCATGGTACAGTAGGAAGCGGAGATCTGTGGCACTTAGTTCAGCTGAGGCATAGTACATGGCAACCAGTCAGGCTCCATGTGAGGCCATGTGGATGAGGTAGATTATGGTTGGTTTGTTTGATCATCAGATGGATCTGATGGTTATACATTTTGATAACCAGAGTTGCATTAAAATCTCGATTAATCCATTATTCTAGGATAGCTCCAAGCATTTAGACATCTGGTACCACCATCTCCGATATTGTGTTCATAGATGCATTATGTTACTTCAGTACATTCCCATGGAGGATCAGGATGCAGATATTTTGGCGAAGGCACTCGCCAAGAGAGAATTTGAATACCATAGAGGCATGATCGGTAGCTAATAATCCCTTTCTTTCTGAGAGGGAGTGTTGAAAATTCAACAAGAAATGTGTTTCTAATTTAATTTTCCCTTAATTAAATTGGACAATAAATTGTAATCTTATCTCATAATCACTTGTAATAGTTAACTTAGTGTGATAAAATCAGTTAGCTCATGAATTTTGATTTGAGGGTGGTTGGTGAGGCATGTAGAATGATTCTATTAGATATTGAGTCCAAGTTGCAGTTAGTGCATTAGTTTAATGCATGAGATAACAGTTAACTCAATTAATTGAGTCAAAATCATCTTAACTAGTTGTAACTATTTGTTGCACCAGTGAGAGGTCAAGTGAATTAAATATGATTTAATTCACATGAAGTGATCTGTCATGTAACTGATGATTTACTATTAATAGTTGCATGCATGTCATTTCTGATGGAGACCCAGTTGAAACAGAGTTTAAAGGGATGTTAACTATCAGTTGTATTATTAGTAGGCTGCCTGCATGAAATAAAACACCCACATGATTTCCCATGAGAATTGTGCAGTTTTGGAAGGTTGAATTTCCTAAAGAATAGGGATTTCATTCCCCATGAATCACGCAAGAAAGTTAGGCTAAGAAGAGGCTAAAAATTGGCTAAGTGGTGATTGGTTTTGTTTGGATCAGTGTGAGACAATTGTGAGAGTGCACGAGACTCTTTTGAGAAGAGTGCATTGTAATTTTTTCATGATTCCTTGGTGAATATAAAATAGAAGATATAGGGGTTTTGAGATGTAATATTTCCCCGAGAAAAATATTTGTGTTGTGGATTGATTTTCTTCATCCTTTACTTGTTGTGATTGGTGATCATGTTTATTTTCTGCAATTGATTTGTAGAAGGATTCAATATCTTTCTTTAGAATATTTCATCATCGGATTGAATCGATTGATATACATATTGTTTATCTAATTTCTACACTAAGAAGCCCAAAATGGTCAAGATATCAAAATATTTGAGCCCAGAAATGAAATGTAAATATGCAGCACTCATGTATCAGTTTGTTGATGTTTATGCATGAGAATATACTGATCTGAAAGTTTATGATACGAGTATAATTCAGCACATCATTCCTTTAAAACTTGATTAGAAGCCTTTCCGCAAGAAACTTAGGAGGATGAATCCAAATTTTCTACCCTCCATTCAAAAATAATTGAACAGGTTGTATATTGTTGGTATTATAGTCCCACCTTGTTTTTCAATTTTGATGTCAAACTTAGTGCGAGTAAGAAATAAGACGGGTGAGATTCGCTTGTGTATATATTTTTGTAATATGAATAAAGTATCATTGAAATACAACTATCCACTTCCAAATCTGGATCATATTTGGCAAAGGGTGGTTGTTTCTTCTAGACTTTCATTGTTGGATGGATATTCTGGGTATAATTAGATTTTAGTTTATTCGTATGATCAAGATAAGACAACCTTCAAAACACCTTGGGGTAGTTTTATGTATGCTAAGATTCCTTTTGGGTTGAAGAATGCAGGAGAAAATTTTGAGCAAGCGATGGATATCACATTTTCCAATGAAAAGGATGTATTTTTGGTCATTTATATTGATGACATCACAATTTTTTCGAATATGGATAAGAGCATTACAACATTTGAAGACAATTTTCCAAAGGTGTAGAAAATTTGGCATATCGTTGAATCCAAAGAAAAGTTTGTTTGTTATGTGTTAGCCCCTTATGATTTCCTTGAAAAAGCAAGCAAGGGGCTAATTTGTTTCATAAGCCTGTAAGGAATGCATTTCCTTTGTAAACACATCATCCTTGCAGCCTTTCCAAGTTCCCTGCCTTGTGACTTTTTCCTTCTGCTGTTCTAAATCAATATACCTTGCTGACCAAAAATCAGGCTCCTAAAGGTTTTATTCTGCCCTTTATACCCTTGCAAATTTCTTCATTTTTTCCCCTTTGTTCCTCTTCTTAGAGATCCCCTCCAAAACATCCCTACTCCCTTGATTGTGCCTAAATCTCCCTCTTTTCCCCTACCGTTACTTTCCTTGGGCCTCCAAATGCATTAAAAATGGTTAAAAACCCACTTTTGGACCAAATAATAGGCCTCAACCCCTTCTCTACTAGCCCCTCAACCTTTCTCTCTATGTAACCATGCACCATGACCGAGCACTAGCCCGAAGGGCGTTAATCTCCAATGAGTATCGGGAGCGCCCCTGACCATTGATCTTGTAGATTGGACGACGATCGTTAATTCCACAACACCCATGTTTTTCCCATTTAAACCACTGATTGCGCCATCGCCGTCCATTCACCGCCAGATCAACGGTTCGGAGTTTACCCGCCGGTGGTCCCCACAGCGCACTATTTCAAAACCTGGCGGTTTCTATCGCACTACCTTCGGGTGGTTGTTGGTATTTCCTCATCGGCCAGCGATTCCATACACCTCTCGACGCGTGGCTCCTGTACGATTTCAAAACCGCTATCCCATCGCGCGTTATCGTTCGGTATAGGACGCGCAGCGATATTCACATTAGTCGTTCGATCTTGGGAGCCTCATCCGACAATCATCGATCGACGAAGCTGCGCTAGGGTTTAACCCATAGTCTCCGTACCTCGGGCTCACTGATCGTTGTCCCCCATCGCATGTTCAACCATTGATCTCCTCTCAGATCCGACGGTCTAGATTGGTCCCTGCCGTTGACTCTTCCTTCGTCGCCCGGTCCTGCCACGTCACCTCCACGTGTCCTGCCGTACATCCGCCCTCCTGTTTCGTATATCTGTTCAAAGGTCAGAGATTCAAAGGTTCTCATTCATTTTCCTCCCGTGTCACCTCCCGAATGTAATCCATATCGTTTCCACCACACTATGGGTCTTCCACGATGTTTTCGCCATCTAACCAATCTGCGTAGTCAGTCTAGCCACCCCCTGTTGCGTCCACCACCTCCATTGTTTTCTTAGCCAGTTGTGTGTTTTTGCAGGGTTTTCAGAAAGGTGGAAAACTGCCATGTTTCACAGGGATCATTGTAAGTGGCGCATTAAGAAGACATAATTAAATTTGGAAGCTGGTACTACAGGGAACATCAAGAAAGGTGGCGGAGGTATAAATTCCATCAAAGGACATAGTTTGAAACTTCACGAGCCCTTTCCGGCGCCATTAAAGCCCAGATCTTGCAGAATCAAGACGTTCAGGGAACAGTGGGAAAAACCAGCTTATGATCAAGGATTTTAGCGCTCATTATTGAAGGTTTGGGGCCTTAATGCAGTAGTTTAGAGGCAAAGTACCAGATCGGGAATCCCGAGGACCACACAGGAGATCCAGCATGCAGAAGACAATGAAATCAGGGTTCAAATCAGCAGAATGTTTCTTGCAGAACAAGGACGTAGTACACATTATTGTTTCAGTTTATATTGTGTTCAAGCAAGGTTCCCCCCCCCCTTTTTTACAACAATCCTATGCTATCAGAAGCATTTATTTCACAAGCATGGTAGTCCATTCATTCGTTTTGTTTATACACCAAAGTACTGCAGTCAGAGTACATTCAGGGCCATATCAGAGTAATTGGAAGCCTGAAGGAGATCATTCATGCACCCAAAATTGCCAGAGGTTAATGCTCTGAGTTTAAAACAGAATGGGATTTGGCCCCCTTCCTCTTCCGAGTGTTAATGCTGCTTTTAGTTTTCTACCTACCTCCTCTGCTTCTCCAGAGCTATAAATCCATGAAGAAACTCATTGTAATGGTTGTTGATCAGTTATCAGAGAACTGCAAGTAGTTTCTTTTTGAGACATAGTCTCTGTGTAAAGTTGTAAGATAGGTTGAAGGAATATGATTTCAGACTGAGTATTCATCCATTTGGCATGTTGTACTTGATTGGTATTGCTATCCATGACAAGAACATTTCTTTGGATCTTGATCTGAAGCAGCGCTGATTTTTTCCTATCTTAGTGTTTACATTCATTTCATTTCGTTTCTACTGGCTTGCATCAGAATATTGGCATAGGATTTACCCTTGTTAGGTACCCTATGTTTCTGCTCTCCTTGCCATTAATGTTTCTCTTCTAAATTTTTTATCTAAGGAATGATTTCAGTTGGTTTAAATAGTGTAGTGGATGTTATTGCCTGCTCTCTAATGTATGGATTAAATGAATTCAGTTCTTAGATGTTTCTTGTTATAGATTTTGTTGGAAGATTTGGGAACACTGGGGATTAGAATTGGCCCTGTCCACTAGGATCCTTATGCAACCAGCTGATTTGTAACTTCGTGCTCTAAATCCGTGTTATCTTTTCCCTTTCTCCTTTTCCCACATCATACTCTCATCTTGAAGATCAAAAGTTTCAGATGAATAGCCCAATTGAAAGCATGCCTATTGATTAGCAAGCAAATCCTTTCCTGACTCCATTGCCCAATGGTTTGAATATTTCCTGGAAAAATTTCATCTCTGCCTTATCCCACTTTGCTCATTCTTGTCTTACACTGAATCCTTCTTTCCTGATAACCAGCAACCAAACAAATAATCAAACACACAAACCCCGACCCTTATAACTATCCTAACATCTAAACATAGAGCTTCAAAGACATGTACCTTTGATTATCATAGAGAGATCCCTCTCTGGACCCAGGAGGGATAGATCCTGAGGTCTGAAAGTGGTTCTGATGTTGTCTCATCTTTGGGCTTGCCAATCTGGCCAAAACATGGGAACCCCAACATAGTGGCGACTCCACTGGGGAAAATCTTGAGTTCTTTTCACCTTAAAACATCTTTAGGCATTCAAAGACCTACAATCTCTGGTTAGGTTGGAAGTTAAACACTCCTATTCTTACATCAACCTCTACACCATTTTTTGTGTTTTCCCATACTCTTGGACAGAGTCTGGAAAGGGCCAGGTAGCCTCCGGATCTCACACTCTTTCAGAGGTGACATATCTGGTAAATGCCCTCCCAGTCAATCTCTGGTTAGATTTTGCTATGTTTGAAGAGACCCTCGAGAAGGACATCTCAAGTGCACTGTGGTGGACAGTGTCCCCTCCAAAAAACATCCTAAACCCTCCACCTGGCGACTCCATAGTTCCCTAAATGTTTCAAAGACTCCACTGGTGATCAGTAGGCCTGCTGATTATCTTGGTTCACATTAGACTCCACTGGGAAACCAGCCTCCATAACAACATCAACCATGGTAGAAGTAACAAGTAGGGTTAAGTTGCTTGGTCGAAAACAACATTCTGGCTTCTAGAACCATTCATACAAGAGCTTACCCTAACCCAGACCCACCTGAAATAGTTGAAAATCCTGAGAGAATCCTCAGGGGAGCTCATACACCTAAAGGATCAACTATTTCCAAACACATCCATAGAGCTAATTCTGCACCATAATATCTTACAGCTCTGTCACACTTTCACCTTGACCTAGGCCTACCCAACAGATTACCTAGAACTAGGTCCTTCAGTATCTTGGACCAGCCAGACCCCGAGCTTCCTGATTCACCACAGTAAAGTGGTATATACCTAGGGAATAGACAAACTCCTCCATCTACACCTCCAGATATACATTTCATACAAAACTTGGGGCTCAGTCACCCTAGGTCTGCTCATCAGTTTTCTGCTGGTCATAATATCCCTGTCATCCATATACCAGCTGCTCAAGTTAACCGTTTAGCTCATCAAAATATTGTTATGGCAGCCTGGTATGCACCTCTGGTTTTACCCCAGCCTCTAGTACCCTTACCGAATGATTATCAGTCTAAGATCCCACACTTCAATGCAAAGGAGTCCATCACAGCCCAACAACATGTAGATAAGATGGAGGATTCTTTCGACTACATGGAAATCGATGATGATACAGTCAAAATGAGAATATTTTCCCAAAGCTTAGGGGGTGATGTGAAGAAATGGTTTAAGGGCCTACCTCCAGGTAGCATAAATTATCTTCCGGGCTTATATTAGACCTTCATAAACAAATGGGAAACTAGGGAAAATCCTCGCCAACACCTAACAGAATACATGACCCTTAAAAGAAACGTAGGAGAGAGTGTTCATGATTTCACAACAAGGTTCAACAACATTTATAATGCCCTCCCTCCACATATGAAACCTCCACAAGGCATGGCCCTAGCAAAATACCCTGAAGTTTTTTATGTTGACATGGCCTATGAGCTTAGAGATAAGGAATACAACACATTGGAGGACATGCAGAAAGGAGCAGTGAACATAGAGGCAAATCTGATTGAGAAAAGAGCAAGACTAAAATCTGAGAGAAGGGTAACATATAGAGATGACAACGTAGCTTCCACATCTGACCAAAATTACAATAAGCTGTCTAAAAATGTGGAAAGGTTACAAAAAATGATGGAAAAGATGGTTGTCACCATTAGCAATTAGAACAAGAACCAGAACCAGAACTTTAGAAGAAACAACAATGCTCCCAACAGACAAAGAGAATCAGATTAGCAAGTTATTCCCCCATTCCAAGAGAATTTTCTTGATGAAAATGAGGGAATCATAGAAGAGTCTGAGGGAAACATAATTAATATGTTTGAAACAGAAGATTAAATCCATAACTGTTATTCAGAAGAAGACCAACCTTCACCCTCTGGTTGGGAGGAGGAATGGTTGGAATCTGAAGGTTACAGATTAGGATTTGAAAATGCCATGATGCAGGTCAGAGAACAATATGAAATTAGAAGAAAAAAGAGTCAAGAAACTGCCAAACCCAAAGCTTTTGAGACTACCATCAAAAAGAGGCCTGTGAAAACTTCTAAAGCAACTGCTGAAACCAACAAATCAGCAGCTGAGAGTTCTGGAAAGAATAGAGAAAAAGACAACCAAAACACTAATGCACAAGGTAAACCAACTAGCAGCACTAGCACTGCAGTTAGTGCTCCTGATAAAACTGTCACAAATGCTATACATAATGAGAATCGACCCACTGATTCGGCCACTAAGGCAGTGGCAAATAAAACAGAGATGAGCATTCCCAAGAGTCAGTCCACTTTCAATTTGGAAAGTGAGATCGCAAGAATTAAAATCTCTATCCCACTTTCTGAGCTGGCCACTCAGGATGTATATAAAGGCCATATTTTGAAGGCTTTGAACCTTAGTGAGAATGGTGACTCTGTCGATTTGAACGATGATCAGCCTGCCCTCTTGTTTGGACCTAAGTGAGAGGGGAAG
This sequence comes from Pinus albicaulis, assembly GCA_034641835.2. NCBI lineage: Eukaryota > Viridiplantae > Streptophyta > Pinopsida > Pinales > Pinaceae > Pinus > Pinus albicaulis. The sequence goes on from CM076581.1 coordinate 576,002,023, forward strand.
TTTCAGGAAGGGGTAGTTCCACCTTTCTATATCAGTCTCAACATTTATGACAAGATCCTGCACAATGCAATGCATGATTCTGGAGCATCTCACAACCTGATGCCTAAGGTAGTTATGGAAAGACTAGGTCTAGAGATAACCATACCCTACAAATATTTATACTTTTTCGACTCCAGCAGAGTAAAATGCATAGGCCTGATCAAAGACTTTTGTGTGAGCTTAACTCAAATCCCAGCTAAATGCATGGTCATGGATGTTGTGGTGGTAGATGTGCCACCCAAGTATGGCATGTTATTATCAAGATCATGGGGAGGCAAGCTGCAGGGTACAATGCAGATGGATGGCTCATACGCCACAATCCCAATCTTTGGCCAAATTAGAAAACTGTATAGGGAGACACAGATGAAATTCCTAGTCAGTAGCCCTGAAAAACCAGAAAATTCACCTGTTTATTCTGTACATACAGACCTTGACTCCTTCATCTTTTGTAATGATGAATCCTTAGAAGGGTTAGAGTCCAAAAACAGAGATACTAAAGGAGAGGCAGAAGCCATGGACTTTAACATAATGGCTGCTCTGTATTTAGAGGACAACGAAGAAGAAAACTGCAACGAAACCTGTAGGATATGCGGTGGAGACCTTATTCCAACTGAACAAGAAACAGAGTGTAAACAACCATCTGGCCAGATCCCTGAAACTCATACATTTCACGAGGAACAAAGCGACCCACAGCCCCGCACAGACCCCGCAGAGCAACATAATGGCGAACCTAGCCACAGAGAAGAGAATGACACCGAAACCAAGAGTGAACCCCTGTGGGTGATGAAATTTGATGGGTCATGCACCAAGATAACTGCCGGAGTGGGGGTATGGTTACACAATACAGAAAACGACTATGCTGAGAGCCACGCTTGTAGCCTGCATTTCAAATGCACGAATAACGTCGCTGAATACGAGGCTCTGATCCTGGGTCTAAATCTGTTGATGAAATTAGGAGCCCGTAAGATAGTCGTGCAGGGTGATTCTAAGCTGGTGATAAAATAGGTAAACAGGGAATACGCAGCGAAACATCCTAGGCTGAGAGCATATAGGAATGACACCATGGATCTACTAAAAACATTTGTTGAATACAAATTAGTGTTCGTTCCTAAGAGTCAAAATGTCATTGCAAACAGATTAGCTTGCTTAGCTAGTTCATATCCTAAGACTCCTAGCGATCAACAGATCATCATTCAGACCAAATTCAGACCTGCGGTGCCAGATAACGAAAAATATTGGCAGGTCTTTGAAGGTGATAAACAGATAGAAGATTTTCTGGTAGGTAGAAACGAGTTTGAATTTTCTGATTTAGACTCCAAATCTGATAGTAGCCGCCTAAGTGAGGAATCCTCAGATGAGGAAGAAACACCCTGTAACATAGAAATAAACTCTTTCGATGAACATACTGGAAACCCAGATTGCAAATGTGAAAATGCAGATAGTGAAGAGGTAGAGGTGTTGCGGGCCAAAGATAAGAATATACCTAGAGGCCTGGCACCCTTAGAGGACCTTTTTGACTTTGATGATGTGGCAAAAAAGCCCACTATTGAACATACAGAATCTGATGTGGAAGAATGCAACATAGGCGCCAAGGAGAAACCCAAAATGATTAAACTGGCTAAGTCTCTACCTGTAAACATGAAGAGGAAATACATTGAACTTTTCAAGGAATTCATTAATGTGTTTGCATGGAGCTATGAGGACTTAAAGGCCTATGACACAAACATCATCCAACACAAAATACTCTTGAAAGAAAATCAAAAGCCCTTTAGGCAAAAACTTCACAGAATAAATCCCAAACAATTTCCTGCAGTAGAAAAGGAGATTAAGAAAATGTATGAAGCAGGCATAATTGTGCCGGTGAGGTTCTCTGATTGGGTATAAAACTTAGTGGTTGTGAGGAAGAAAATAGGAGAAATCAGATTGTGCATAGACTTCAGGAATCTTAAAAGAGCCTCACTCAAGGACAATTACCCTTTGCCTAAAATGGAACATATCCTTCAGAAGGTAGTGGGCTCTAGAAGAATCTCCTTGCTGGATGGCTTTTTAGGTTATAACCAAGTCCTAGTGATCCCAGAAGACCAACTCAAAACAGCTTTTACCACTCCATGGGGTACCTTCATGTATGTGAAGATGCCTTTTGGATTGATGAAAGCTGGAGCCACCTTCCAAAAAGCGATGGAAATAGAATTTTCAGATGAGATAGGGCACTTCATTGTTATCTACGTAGATGACATAACAGTATTTTCCAAGACCAAAGAAGAACACCTGAAACATCTGAGAAAATTATTCGAAAAATGTAGAAGGTTTTGTCTGTCCCTGAACCCTAAAAATATTGTCTTTGGGCTACAAGAAGGTAAACTTCTTGGCCACGTTATATCCGAGGAAGGAATCAGGATAGACCCACAGAGAGTTGAGGGAATACTGCAAATCACACACCCAAGAAACATCAAGGAGTTGCAGTCCTTCATTGGGAAGATTAACTTCCTTAGGAGGTTTATTCCAAATCTGGTTGAACACCTTAGGAACATGACTAACATGCTGAAGAAAGGTGCAGGAGTTAAATGGACTGTAGGGGCTAAGAAATCTTTCAAATCAGTGAAACATGCACTTACCCAAGCTCCCGTCCTAATCAACCCAAATTTCTCCAAAGATTTCCTAATTTTTTCATTTGCCTCTGAGCACACAGTGGCTACGGTTTTGCTACAGAAAAACATGGAGGGAATGGAACAGCCAATTTCCTTCTTTAGCAAAGCACTCAGAGACGCACCCTTGAAATACAAAATCATGGAGAAACAGGCCTATGCTCTGGTTAAGGCCTTGAAAGACTTTAGGGTGTACATATTGCATTCTCACACTGTAGCTTATGTGGCCAACATCATAGTCAAAGATATACTGTCCCAAGACCCAGATGGGAAAAGGGGCAAATGGATAGTTGTGGTCTTAGAGTATGACCTTGAGATAAAACCCACCAAACTGATTAAAGGTCAGGGCTTAGCTAAATTAATGGCTGAATCAAACCTAGAAGCCCTAGAAATTAACATGATAAATACCTTGGATGAGCAACAAGAATTTCCTGATCTCACTGTTGAGGGAAATTTTCAGAGCTCTCCTTGGTATTCCAACATTATATATGTGCTTACACACCTCAATGCCCCTCCCAGATTATCAAAGACCAAGGCCAGATTCTTAAAGCTAAAAGCCATAAATTACTACATTTTGAATGAAAAATTATACTGGAAGAATCCTAATGGCCTATTGCTTAAGTGTTTGCCTGAAAATGAGGCAGAGAGGGTTAAACAAGAATTCCATGCTGGAGAATGTGGAGGCCACCTGAGTTGGAAAACCACTGCAAACAAAATACTCAGAGTTGGTTACTATTGGCCCACACTCTTCAATGATGTCCATAAAATGATATTTTCCTGCCACAAATGTTAGATCTTTGAGGGCAAAAGAAAAATCCTCCCTTTACCCCTACAACCCATCACTGTCGAAGGCCCCTTTCTGTAATGGGGCCTAGATTTCATAGGGGAAATTCACCCTGCTTCTTCTGGGAAACACAAATGGATCCTAACAGCCACAGACTACTTCACTAAGTGGATAGAGGCCATACCAACTAGGAATGCCACAGACTCAGTCATCATTAGGTTCCTAGAAGGTCATATCCTCTCTCGGTTTGGTTGTCCAAGGAAAATAATCACCGATAATGCTGCTGCATTTAGATCAAAGAAAATGGTTTATTTTTGTCACAGGTATGGAATAGCACTTGGTCATTCAACTACTTATTACCCACAAGGTAATGGCTTAGCTGAATCATCAAACAAAATCCTGGTGATCATCATCAAAAAGCTGTTGGAAGAGAACAAGAAGTCATGGCACAACAAGTTGGTACATGCTTTGTGGGCTGACAGGCTTACAAGGAAGAAATCTATTGGCATGTCACCATTCTAGCTCGTTTATGGAACAGAAGCAGTGTTTCCTACCAGCCTCGGGATACCAGTGATCAAGCTGGTCCAGGAGATCCAAACAGAAGAAGACAACATGGTGAGGAGAATAAACCAAACAATCCATCTTCAACAGACAAGGGAAGAGGTCTACAACAGAGCAGTGCGAGTTCAGGAGAATATAAAGAAATTGTTTGACAAAAGAACCAAAGCTGCTGATTTCAAAGTTGGAGATAAGGTTTTGAAGTGGGATTCAAGAAGAGAGGATAAAGGAAAGCACAACAAATTTGACAGTTTGTGGCAAGGTCCATACCTCATCCAGGCCACCGTGGGTCCCAATCCTTTCTTCTTACAAGAATTAGATGGCATTGAGCTGTTTGGGGGTCCTGTCAATGGCAGGATGCTCAAACATTACTTTTTCTAATTTACAATTTCCAGTCTCCATTTCCATTGTACATACCATTGCAATTTTTCGTTTTCAAGAAAAAATGAAAAATGTTTCAAAAAACAGAGAGAAAGGGGAGGTTCAGATATGCCCAAAACATGAACCTCTGATGTGCAAAAGATTGGCTCTAATAAACTCAAAATCTGAGCCATAAGAAGCAAATAAGCTGGTCCTAACATGCTCAAAATATGGACCAGCAAAGAAGAAAGAAGAATCAGCTCTAACATGCCTAAAACCAGAGCTGAATCGAAGAGAAGAAATGACTCTAATATGTTCAACACTTGAGTCACAAAAAAGAGAAGAAGGATGCTACAAGTTCCAGATTTCAAGCCTTCAAGTTTTGTTTCCAAAGTTTTGCAAGTTTCTGTCCATGTGCAACTGTCTTTATGCCATGGTCCACAGCAAGCTAGACAATCTAATCCTGGCTTGACTGTTTTTCAATTTCTGTATTAGAATGTAGAGAAGAAATCTGCTGGACAGTTTAATCCTAGCAGATATTAGACTAGGTAGAGAAACACATGAGACCAACAGTCTAATCTGGCCTCATGGAGTAATAAGTGTAGATTTAGAATAGGTTTATTTTCTCTTTGAGCAAATAGATAATGTAAAGGGTCTGCTAGCTCAAATGCACCCTCGAGGAAGAGAAAATGTTAGGATTGTAGGATGGGTAGGTAGTTTGATTGGGAAATTTTTTCTGCAGATGTAATGTCTATATATTGTGGCAGCTGATCAACGAAAGAAAGGGATGTGCTAAGCAGCAGGCAACTGGCCTACTCCAAATATCTATTCTCTGAATTCTCAACTCCTTCAAGAAGAAGCCATCCCCATGTGGAGCCACTATTAGCCCCTTATGATTTCCTTGACAAAGCAAGAAAGGGGCTAATTTGTTTCATAAGCCTGTAAGGAATGCATTTCCTTTGTAAACACATCATCCTTGTAGCCTTTCCAAGTTCCCTGCCTTGTGACTTTTTCCTTCTGCTGTTCTGAATCAATATGCTTTGCTGACCAAAAATCAGGCTCCTAAAGGTTTTATTCTGCCCTTTATACCCTTGCAAATTTCTTCATTTTCGCCCCTTTGTTCCTCTTCTCAAAAATCCCCTCAAAAACATCCCTAATCCCTTGATTGTGCCTAAATCCCCCTCTTTTCCCCTACCGTTACTCTCCTTGGGCCTCCAAATGCATTAAAAAGGTTTAAAAACCCACTTTTGGACCATATAACAGGCCTCAGCCCCTTCTCCGCTAGCCCCGCAACCTTTCTCTCTATGTAACCCTGCCCCATGACCGAGCACTGGCCCGAAGGGCGCTAATCTCCAATGAGTATCGGGAGTGCCCCTGACCATTGATCTTGTATATTGGACAGCGATCGCTAATTCCACAACGCCTGTGTTTTTCCCATTTAAACCACTGATCGTGCCATCGCCGTCCATTCACTACCAGATCAATGGTCCAGATTTTACCCGTCGGTGGTCCCCACAGTACACTATTTCAAAACCCGGTGGTTTCTATCGCACCGCCTTCAGGTGGTTGGCAGTATTTCCTCATCAGCCAGCGATTCCATACACCTCTCGATGCATGGCTCCTGTACAATTTCAAAACCGCTATCCCATCGCGCGTTATTGTTCGGTACAGGACGCGCAATGATATTCATGTCAGCCATTTGATCTTGGGAGCCTCATCCGATGGTCATCGATGGACGAAGCTGCGCTGGGGTTTAACCCATAGAATCCGTACCTCGGGCCCACCGATTGTCGTCCCCCATCGCATGTTCAACCGTTGATCTCCTCTCAGATCCGACGGTCTAGATCGGTCCCCACCGTTGACTCTTCCGTCATCGCCTGGTTCCGCCATGTCACCTCCACATGTCTCACCGTACATCCGCCCTCCTGTTTCGTATATCTGTTCAAAGGTTCTCATTCATTTTCCTCCCGCGTCACCTCCTGACTGTAATCCATATCGTTTCCACCACACTATGGGTCTTCCACGATGTTTTCGCCATATAACCAGTCTGCGTAGTCAGTCTAGCCACCCCCTGTTGCGTCCACCACCTCCATTGCTTTCTTAAACAGTTGCGTGTTTTTGCAGGGTTTTCAGAAAGGTGCAAAACTTCCATGATTCACAGGGATCATTGTAAGTGGTGCATTGAGAAGACAGAATTAAATTCAGAATTTGGTACTACAAGGAACGTCAAGAAAGGTGGCGGAGGTATAAATTCCATCAAAGGACAGAGTTTGAAACTTCGCGAGCCATCTCCAGCACCATTAAAGCCCATATCTTGCAGAATCGAGACGTTCAGGGAACAGTGGGAAAAACCAACTTATGATCAAGGATTTCAGCGCTCAGTATTGAAGGTTTGGTGCCTTAATGTAGCAGTTTAGAGGCAAAGTACCAGATCGTGAATCCCGAGGACCACACAGGAGATCCAGCACGCAGAAGACAATGAAATCAGGGTTCAAATCAGTAGAATGTTTCTTCCAGAACAAGGACACAGTACACATTATTGTTTCAGTTTATATTGTGTTCAAGCGAGGTTCCCCCCCATTTTTTACAACAATCCTATGCTATCAGAAGCATTTATTTCACAAGCATGGCAGTCCATTCAGTCGTTTTGTTTATACACCAAAGTACTGCACAGTACTGCCATCAGAGTACATTCAGGGCCATATCAGAGTAATTGGAAGCCTGAAGGAGATCATTCGTGCACCCAAAATTGCCAGAGGTTAATGCTCTGAGTTTAAAACAGAATGGGATTCGGCCCCTTCCTCTTCTGAGTGTTAATGTTGCATTTAGTTTTCTACCTACCTCCTCTGCTTCTCCGAAGCTATAAATCCATGAAGAAACTCATTGTAATGGTTGTTGATCAATTATCAGAGAATTGCAAGTAGTTTCTTTTTGAGACATAATCTCTGTATAAAGTTGTAAGATAGGTTGAAGGAATATGATTTCAGACTGAGTATTTAGCCATTTGGCATGTTGTACTTGATTGGTATTTCTATCCAATATGACAAGCACATTTCTTTTGATCTTGATCTGAAGCAGCGGTGATGTTTTCCTATCTTAGTGTTTACATTCATTTCATTTCATTTCTACTGGCTTGCATCAGAATATTGGCATAGGATTTACCCTTGTTGGGTACCCTATGTTTCTACTCTCCTTGCCATTAATGTTTCTCTTCTGAATGTTTTATCTAAGGAATGATTTCAGTTGGTTTAATCAGTGTAGTGGATGTTATTGCCTGCTCTCTGATGTATGGATTAAATGAATTCAGTTCTTAGATGTTTCTTGTTATCGATTTTGTTGGAAGATTTGGGAACACAGGGGATTAGAGTTAGCCCTGTCCACTAGGATCCTTGTGCAACCAGCTGATCTGTAACTTCGTGCTCTAAATCCGTGTTATCTTTTCCCTTTCTCCTTTTCCCACATCATACTCTCATCTTGAAGATCCTAATTTTCAGATGACTAGCCCAATTTAAAGCTTGCCTATTGATTAGCAAGCAAATACTTTCCTGAATCCATTGCCCAATGGTTTGAATATTTCCTGGAAAAATTTCATCTTTGCCTTATCCCACTTTTCTCATTCTTGTCTTACACTGAATCCTTCTTTCCTGATAACCAGCAACCAAACAAATAATCAAACACACAAACCTCGAGCCTTATAACTAGCCTAACATCTAAAAATAAAGCTTCAAAGACATATACCTTTGATTATCATAGAGAGATCCCTCTCTGGACCTAGGAGGGCTAGATCCTGAGGTCTGAAAGTGGTTCTGATGTTGTCTCATCTTTTGGTCTTGCCAATCTGGCCAAAACATGGGAACCCCAACATTATGGAAGAAGGGAAATTTATTTTTCACATCATATCTAAAGACAACATCTAGATAAATCCTTCAAGGATTGAGGCAATTCAGAATTTGGAATATCCTAGAAGCAAGAAGGAAATCCAATCATTCAATGGTAAAATCCATTTCTTGAGAAGGTTTATTCCTAACCTTGCTAAAAATTTAAGGGAATTATTGAAATGTTGAAGAAATACAGTGAGGTGAAATGGTATGATGAGGCAAATAAATCATTCAATCAAGTTATGTTTGTGTTGTCTCATGCTCCTATTCTTATCAACCCAGATTATACACTTTATTTGATCATTTTCTCCTTTGCTTCTGAACACATTTTAGCTATTGTCCTTATATAAAAGTAAGATAAGAAAACATAACAACGTCTTTCCTTCTTTAGTAGAACCATAAGGGATGTAACCTTGAAGTATGATATCATTGAAAAACAAGCCTTGGTGCTAGTGAAAGCATTGAAGGACTTCTGAGTCTATACTCTTCATTCTCATGTTCTTGCATATGTCCCAAACGTTGTTGTCAAAGATGTGCTAACAAAGAATGGTCCCGAAGGTCAGTGTGGCAAATGCATAGCTTCTATAATGGAGTATGACTTAGAAATCTGTTAGGATATTCCGACACATAGGAAATAGTTAAGAATAACTTAGTCTAGTGTAGAGTTAGGTAAAGTGTGTTTCTTTACTATGTACATTTGTAACTTATAATCCGACAGTCACGATTTGTAGTGATCTGACGGTTCACTCTCTCCTTGGTATTAACGACACTTGATCCGCGGCTTAACATGCAATTGGTCCATGATCTCTATTTAAAGAGCATGGAGGGTCATTTTTCCAGTAACCGTTTATGAGAGAAACATATGTAACTTTTCTTTTTATATTAATAAATTTCCTGAAGTGGCCGTGTTGGCTAAGGCCGTGGACTATTTCCCTCTTCGAGGGTTTTAACCATGTGATAATACTGGTGTATTGATTTTTGATATATTTGTGAGCAGTGACCTTTTGTTTTTGATCTAAAGAACTTACCCTGTAAATTCCTACATGGTATCAGAGCTATTTTGAGGGTCGTATCTATTTTGATCCAAATCCAAAGCTGGTTTGACTATAAGCGACTGCTTTCTAGATCTACTATTTCTGTACATTTTCAGGCATGGATAACTAATATGTTGTGTCTAGAGCATCTGTTTCAGTGAGGAACCCCTTTCGTTTCATGCGAAAAGGTTTCTGGTTGCCCAAGTTATGACAGTTTAGATCTGGAGATATAAAGTATCTATTTTGCAGTTACATTTGTTAATAGTTCTGCTTATTTTGGTTTCCTTTCTTTATTTTGATTTTTAGGTTTTATTTATTTGTCAGATCTTACCCTCTTCTATGTGTATGCTCTTTTCTCTATGCTATGTGCGATCTTGGCAAATCAGAAACACAAAGAAGAGATTTTTTTGCTACGTATGCTCTTTCCCCGCGTCTTTGTGTGATCTCGGGAAATCAAAAATAGTGAAAAAATAGATTATAGTTTCCAGTAAGGCTAACTGAAAATATAACGTTCTACCATAAGACTTTCATTTCATTTTTTTTTGGTCGGATTTTTTTGTTTTTTGTGCAAGAAAAATAACGCCCACCGAAGACTTAAAAGAAAAAAAAACTTCCTCCTTTCAAACAATTACAAAATCCTTTTACTATCTCACTTGGTGAGAAGTTAGTTTATGAGAATAGAGGTCTTGGGTTCAAGTCTCTTTCTCAAGTTTCTTTTGTAAAAAATTTTTTGTTAAAGGGGCGAGATTTTTTTATTTAAAGTTGAACTTCATCATCAAATTTCAAACCGTTCCCGTAACTATTCGGCATCTACAACTCAGTTTTTTGAAAAAGGCATAACTTCTTCATCTGGAAGCCGTTTTTCGAGCCATTTTTTTTTTAATCAGCCTAATTTTTCAAGATATTTCCATTGGAGTAGTTATTTTCAGTTTTTTGCAGCTTTAGTTTTTTAAAAATGGAAAGTGCATGTCCAATTATTCTTAACAACACTAATTATATCCAATGGCTACCTCACTTGGTAGATATACTTAGAAGTAAATGGATTTATAGAATAGCCATAGGATAAGAAACTAAACCTTCTGATGATGATAAATTCGCTAAATGGGAAAATAAACAAGATCAAGCAGAAGGGTTGATAGGAATGTCCATTTCTCAAGATCTTCGATTTCATATCCTTGAAATTGACACCCCTGATGAAGCCCTGAAAAAGCTAAATAATATTTTTGGCATTCAAAATCAAAACAGGGCCCACCAGCTTGAAAATGAGTTGCTTACTTTGGACCCCAATAATTTCTCCTCCACTGAACATTTTTTCTCCAAATTCAAGACCCTTAGACTTCTTTTAGAAGGTTGTAAGGTCAAAAAGGATGATGGTAGCCTCATCTATTCCATTCTTGCTAAACTTGGCCTTGCATACTCTGTATTTGTTTCCACCTTCCATTCAACTAGAGAAGCCGTCATTTCTTCAGGAACCGCCTACAAGAACCCCTCTTTTGATGCCTTTTGTGATTCTTTCGTAAGATAACGTGAAAAAATCTTACACCTTGGTCTTATCACTTCTAGAAACACTTCTTAGAAAGCCTTGTTGAAAAAATATTGAGAGGGGGGGGGGGTGAATCACTATTTAGAGCTTATATCTTGACTTTAACTTTTTCTTTTGCAGAATTGCAGACGTGGCTTTTATGAACTGAACTCACGTATACTGATATAAATTTCCAGTTTATAAAGTATATCAGAAATAGACTTTAAAACAGATTTACCGGTTATGCATCAGGTTAGATAAATAGGAAATATGTGCAGTAACAGCAGTATAAAACATCACACAGGTGGAACACACATAAACACCAGTATTTAAGGTGGAAACCCAATTCAGGAGAAAACCACCGCTGCTTTCGTCTCTGTCTTGAATATTTATTATATGGAAAACTATTTACAACATTGTACTGATGTATACTCATATCAGTACACAGGCTTCTACTTGCAGAAGGCTACAACCTTCACTCGTTTACCAGCTTCTACTGGAAGGGAGCTCCAACCCCCTAATCTCGTTTACTAGCCACTCCTGGAAGGAAGCTTCAACCCCCTAAACATAACACCAACTTCTACTGGAAGGAAGCTTCTACTTCCATACTGAAGGCTTCAACCCTCAGACCCACTTCAGACCACGTTTCATCAATTTTCATACTGGATCAAATAGCTTCAACACAACCCTTTATCAACAATCATAAAATTTTCCCAACGCTTCAATTAGAACAGTGGAAACATTGTGACCATAACTTCAGAAATAACCTGGACCTCATAATAGATATGCAGATACAAACTCAACCCTGAATAGTCATTGATTCAAATAGCATACGCTACTTTTCTTCACTGAAGCCGCGTACATACACACTTTCCTATACATAAACCCGCGTATACTTCTGTGTATTTTATTCTTTAGAAAACCCTAACTACCATACGCGCTTTTCATGAAATGAACCCGCGTATATACGCGCTTTTTTTGAAACCAACTAGCATATAGATCTGTTAAAAATAAATTTTGCAGAACAAACCAGATCTATAAAACTTACCCAGATTTATTCATTTTCTTCAGCAAGCTTGCGCCAGTTCTTCATCATTCCTTCAGTAGGTCATTCTAGAGATTCATCATCATCATATCTAGAGATATTGAACCATCATTATATCCATGGGTGCATCATAGATTTAGATCTATCAATTAAGAATAGAGTTCATCCTTGCAGATATTCCTTACAGAAATTTATTCATCAACAACCCTTCCACATGCACACCTTGCACTATGATCTTCTTCTCCTTAAATAGATTTATATTTTACCAATACCATGAGTCAAAATTACTCAACTTCCGATGGTATTCTTAGACAAAATCAAATAGAAAATGCATCGCTCAATACTCTGTGCCAATACCATGGTAAAGCCCCTTGGTATTATAAATTTGGAGAAAAAATAGGCATACACGACTTGGGACGTACTTATTCGTGTACATACACGAATTGACCTTTACAAACCTGCGTACACATAATGACATATTATATTTATCATTTCTCTGGCACTTGCTGGAATTCTTTTCTCTGTCACATCTGAACTGATCTGTAGATACATCATTCTTACATATTTAACAAATATGTTGCTTATCATAGGAAACTCATCAATTAGGTTTCCATCAAGGACAACTTCATCAAGTAGGTTGCCATCAAGTACAACACATTACATCGTATTCCAAACAAGCCTTAGCAGCCCAACAACAACCATATCAAAAGTATCCCAAGAAGCAGTATCCTAAAAATTATGGTCCTAAATCAAACAAGGGTCCTAAGCAATTTCAGCCTCAAACTGAAAAAGAAACTAAAAAAAATGATAAGGCAAATAAAAATAAAGAGAAGAAGACAGATAGACATTGCAAATTTTGTAATCATGATGGCCATATAGAGTCAAAATGTTTTAAGAAGATGGAAGCCTTAGAAGCAACAATGAAGAAGCACAACATCAATTTGGAGCACTATTCACCTTCATCTTCAGGAATGGCACTTTCTGCTTATGGTTGTGAAGCATTAAGATCTGGTTATGAATTAAATGTATCTTCTTCTTCTCATTCTCATGAGTGTCTCATTGATTCTGGAGCTTCTTACCACATGGGCAAAAATAAAGCCATGTTTTCTTCTTTAAATGATTGTAACACCAACCATATTTATGTTGATGATGATAGATCTCTTAGTGTTATAAGATCTGGAACCATTCATCCAAATAATGGTTAGTTTAATGATGTACTATGTGTTCCTACCTTGTCATGCAACCTTCTCTTTGTTTATAAGATAACTCATTTAGGTGAAGGGAAAATATTGGAATTATCACCTCATGATGTTGTAATCAAGGACCTCAAAGATCCTAGATATATTTTAGCTACTGGAATTGCTGATGATTCCACAAGTTTGTATAAGTTTGACAATTTTGGGTCATCATGTCTTCCCTCCATTTTTGTTTCTCATAATGATGAAGTGAGAAAACTTTGGCATGAGCGTTTTGGTCACTTAAACTATCGCTCTCTTCAAACTCTATGTAAGGAAAATATGGTGACAGGTCTTCCTATGGTATCTTTTCGAGATGGTTTTTTCTCTGGATGTGTACTCAGAAAACACCATCGAGATAGTTTTGACAAACTTGCCTCTTGGCATGCTTCATCCCCTTTGCAACTTGTGCATAGTGATTTATGTGGTCCACTTCGTGTTGTTTCTTTCTCTGGTTGCAAGTAATTCTTAACTTTCATTGATGATTCTTCCAGACGCACTTGGGTATACTTCTTAAAACTCAAGAGTGAATTTTTTAACATGTTCTTGGCCTTTAAGGCCTTTGTTGAGAAACAATATGGACATCAAATTCTCAAGTTAAGATCAGACAATGGAGGAGAATATGTTAACAAAAAATTTATCAACTTCTGCACTGAGAATGGCATTCTATTGCAACATATTTTTCCATATACTCCACAAAAAAATGGTGTAGCTAAAAGGAAGAATCGCACCTTAAAATAAATGGCTAATTGTATGCTTCAATCTAAAGGACTTAGTCTCAATTTTCGGGCAGAAGCAATTAACTCTGAAAATTACATATAAATTGCACTCCTACTAAGGTTTTAAAGAATATAAATCTAGAAGAAGCTTGGAGCTCAATCAAACCAGATGTAAGTCACTTTCGTGTTTTTGGAAGTGATGCTTAGGCCCATATTCCAGATGTGAAACATAAAGCCTTAGAACCTAAGAGTGAAAAATGAATTTTTGTTGGATATTATGAATATTTCAAAGGATATAGACTTCCTCAACCAAGATCCAAAAATATAATCATTAGAAGAGATGTAAAATTTGATGAAAATATATCGGCCTGCGAGCCTACTTCAGTGGGTGTGTCGCCTTTGACCTGCGAGCTTGATTCGGCATATGTGCCACCTCTCTCTCTCTCTTCTATTTTTAATAGAATTCCTTCTAGTTTAGATGATGACAGAAAGGATGAAAATCCTCCTCCACCTCTTTAAATCATTCCTTTTACTCCACAGCTTCCAATATGGGTCTTCTCTACTCGGGACACAACAGGTTCTCTTGTAGGTGACCCTATAGATCAACGTCATACACGTTCTCAGTTCGAACGAGTCTCTTCCTTATTGGCTCGAGTTCTAGAAAATCCTGATCCAGAAACCTTTGAAGAAGCTTCCGATCATCCAGATTGGGTTGAAGCTATGAATGAAAAATATCTTTCCTTATTGGCAAATGATAGTTGGGATCTTGTTCCTCTTCTAAAAGGAATAAAACTTGTCAGAAGCAAATGGGTTTACAAAACAAAGTTTGGACCAAATGGAAAAGTGGATAAACATAAAGCTTGTCTTGTCACTAAAGGATTTTCACAAGTTGAAGGCATTTACTATACTGAAACCTTCTCCCCTATTGCCAAAATGAATTCTATTCACCTTGTTCTTTCCCTTTCTACCTCCTTTAAATGGGAAGTCCATCAGATGGATGTTAAATCCACCTTCTTACATGGAGATTTGCATGAATAAATATACATGGAACAGCTACCTGGCTTTATCCAAAATGACTCCAACCTTGTTTTTCACGTTAGGAAGTCTCTCTATGGTCTCAAACAAGATCCTCCAGATTGGTATGCCACAATGGATATATTTCTATTAGATAATGGCTTTTCTAGGTGTCATTCTGACAACACTGTCTACACCAAGAAAGTGGGTAAGTCCTTCACCATGTTGGAAATGTTGTCATTGATGGAAAAGGAGCACAAAGGAGCAGCACCTGAACCAGCAATAAGGCAAAGTAGAAGACATGGAACAGAGGTAGCAGAGAGGTAGCAGAGGCAGCAAAAAGCGAAGTAAGGAGAAGAATCAGTCAAGGAGCAGAGGATAGCAAAGAAGCAGAGAGCTATTCAAGCTGCAGAGTAGTGAGGACAAAATGAGGGCCATTGGATTTTGAAAAAGGGGCAGAGTTAAGAGAAGAAGATAATTGGGAGTATAAATGGCTCCTATGTGCAATTGACTGTGCATGGATGATTGTGAGTCTATCAGGGTTTATAAACAGATTTGAATAAATTCTGTGGAAAAGGAGAAGTACCTGAACCAGCAATAAGGAAATGGAGGCAGAAAAGACAGAGACAGACAAAGGAGGTAGCAAAGAAGCGAACAAAGGAAGCAAAGGAGATAGGCGGAAGAAGACTGTCTAAATGTAACAGTCAAACAGTAGAGCGGAAGCAACAGCAGAGACAGAGAAAAAAAAAAAAGCACAGCTAAGGCAGAGGCAGAGGCAGTGAATATAGAGGCAGAGGCAAAGGCAGAGCCGTTATCACAACAGAGGCAGAGCCATTTTTTTTATGGAATGGAACCATGTGCAAACCTACATAATATTCCGAGAATCATTACCCAGCCGGAGGATACATAAACTCAATTCCGGGAATCTTAACCCAAGCGGAAAAGTATATATATAAACCTTATTCTGGTAATCGTAACCTAGGTGGAAGTGGAAGCTTGTATATATGCAGCACGTTACATATATTGCGCTTTATATACATATACGTTATATGTTGCGCTTCATATTCAAAGGAATGAATCATACTATATACATATATGAAAGGGGCCCTATTGTTCGGCCTTAATACAAACAAAGTCTTATACGGTGGGACCCTCATCAATCGCATCGGAAAAAGGTTGGAAGCAGATCATATGAACAGAAAGTTGCGATTGCGATTGAAGCCCGGACCTGATGGGAGTATAAACTATGATCAATATGTGTTTGAATTTAGGCCTAATCGCATCGGAGCACAAGAATATCGGAACAATGCAAATACAAATTGCGATTGCGATTGAAGCCCGGACCTGATGGGTCTATAAATTATGATTTTATAGGTTTGAGTTCCAGTCTAATCGCATCGGCACATTTAAATGAACAGTGACCAATCACATCATAGTTAAAGAGGAGCATCGGAACATTTCAATGGAAGTTGCGATTGCGATTAAACACAATCGAAAATATTTGAAAGGTGTTACATCGCATTGACATTTCAAAGTGAATAGTGACTGATCGCATCGGAAAAAGGGCGGAATATCGGAACATGCAACTGGACGTTGCGATTGTGATTAATCACAATCGGAGTGATCGCATCGCATCAGAGAATGATGCAAGTTTGGCGAAGTGGGCCAGAAAAGGGCATTTTATGTATTAAAATAATTCATTATTGTTACATTTCCAAGAGGTATCAGAGTTAAATAACGCAGCAGTTTGTATGTTAAAGCTCTGTATAATTGTGCCGATAGTTGAAATTGCGTTATATCTAAAGTCGAAGATTTGTTGAGATGTCTCATAGCAAGTGAGTTAAGGACACAATAGGTGTTAAAGCTTCAGGCCCGATTTTTGAAAGTTGTGAACACATATTGAACGATTCAATGATTGATTAACCATTGGGTTATGGTTTCTAAGGTTTGAATATCAAAATAATAATGTCGAGAATGAAAATTAATTGCTTGAAATAATAGGTTGGAGCCTCCTGACTGAGGTTGGAGCCTCCTGTAGGTTGGTGCCTGCAGAAAATTGATGGGAGTTGGGGCTTCCTTGCAAGTTGTAGCTTACAAAATTGAGGTAGGAGCCTCCTGTAGGTTGGTGCCTATAGAAAATAAGTGGTGAGAGGGAGTTGGAGCTTGCCTTTGCATCACAACAATAATAAGATGTGGTTTTCTCCCTTTATGGGTTTCCACTTATATCCGGTGTCTCTATGCATGATGTTTATGTGTTGATATGGTTTATCTCATTTGCTCAATACTTGCTACTCTCATATTAAATCTACTGTTACATTATATTAATAATTTCTGCTCACATTATAAGACTACTCACATATTAAGTTGAACATGAAATGAAGGTGTAAATAAGTTTTAATGAAAAAGTTTTAAAATTCCATGAATGTGTTAAACTGATTCACCCCCCCCCCCTCTCAGTTTAACTAAGGGTTCAACAATTGGTATCAAAGCAGGTTCCTTTGGTGTAAGCTTAATAGCTTGAAGGAGATCTGGTTGAGTCATGGACTATCAAAATGCACCTGTGTTAAATACAACAAACTTTCCTGAATGGAGAGATAAGGTTAAAATAGGTTTAATGGCCTATGAACCTGAGGTATGGAAGCTTGTATGTGATGGTTACTGCAAAGACTCACCCACGGTGAAAGAAAAACAGAGGAATGCCAAGGAAAAATGTGTGATATATAACAATCTTCATAACAAGGATCTTGAGTTAATAATGGATTTAACTTCAGCAAAAGAAATCTGGGACAGACTGCATTTCATGCATGGAGTAGACACTGAGGATTGCATTGTCGAGAAGGAGAAGAGAATTAAGAAAAAGAGAAATTCATGTCAAAAAGAAGATGTTCAATCAAATGAGGTACCTTCTAGTGTGAATGGTAGTAAGAGCCATGAAGAAATTGCAGCTGAAGAAAAAGCCAAACCTGACACAGCTCTGACTGAAATAGAAAAAATGAAGAATGAAAACAAAGACCTTAAGAGATTGGTACAAATATGTGATGAGAAAGAATATGAAGATATGAAAGAAATTATTGGCCTGAAGACACAACTTGAAGAGGCAAAGAAAGTAGAAGTCACTCTGCTGCAACAAATGAGAGAGAAAAGTCAGGAATGTGAAAGATTGGAAGAAGAAGTAGTGAGCCTAAGAAAGAACTTAGAAAAAGCCCAAAGAGAACTATTAATGAATACACCTCTAATGAAAGGCTCTAGACAGTTGGCCCAGATTATAAATTCACAAAGGTCACCTCTCATAAAGACTGGGATAAGATATGAAGGAGAAACTAGTAAGTCCAAGGCAGAAGATAACAAGAAAATCATCTTTGTAAAAGTTGTAAAGGAAAATGAAGTAGCTCAGAAGATTCCCACAGAAGAAGAATCCAACAAGAACAAGATTTGTAAAGAAACAAACAGAATCAAGCAGCAACATGAAAGAATAGAGAATGAGAGGATGAAACAATCAACTGCTAAAGGCTCATATGCTCCTAAGGATGAATTGAATAAATTTGGAATATGTCAAAGAAAGTTCTTTCCTCCTATGGGAAGCATCACTTGTTTTTCCTACCACAAACAAGGACACACTGTAGCATATTGTAAGACAAAGCAAACTCAGTCCAACCAACAAAGGATGCAGAAAAAGAGAAGAACACCCTCAAGCAAGCAAATGGAAAAGAAAATCCTTCATCAGGTACACAAATTATTTCCATGGATATTGTTATGCATGCAATAATTTTGGACATAAATCTGTTGAATGTAAAATGTAATCAAGAAGGGGAACAAAGTATTATACATCAGCTCAAATTCACCTTGGTCAAATAAGATGTTAGGTATGCCTCAATCGTGGTCACAAAGAAAAACACTGTAACCTGCCATATATATTAAAGAACTCCAGACAGATGATGAAATCCAATCCAATCAAACAAAAATATGAATTGGAAAGGAGTGCAGACATTATGATGAACCCCAATAGAGTATGGAAAGAAAAGAGAAAAGGGGAGCCTATCATCTCAATAACATAATAAATCTAGCATAGTCTCAGGGGGAGCTGCTCTAGGAAACAAAGAAAATATCCAACCAGTGATAGATATGAAGCAACATATTAGGGGGAGAGCAGTTCATAAGTAGTCCCCACAAAAACTAGTCGAAGAAGAGCTCCTTAGAATAAGGACAACTATAAGATCAAGAATGCGTAGGACAATTTTCTCCAACAGAGGACTATAGAGGAAGAAGAAAACCTAAAGCACATAATAGCCAAACAGGTTGATGGAAGGAGAGAAAGCAGCAAGAAGCCTTGGGAGTAGAGAGAACATTTGCCATGAACATGTAAGCTAAGGAAAAATTAGCACATTAAGTGATGATCACATTGTGCATCATATTGCTAGAATTAACAAATGAATCACATTAAGAAGGATTAGTAAGAGAAGTGCCTATCATCATTATGTCATGACATCATTCATCTATGAAAAGTCCCCTTGGAGGTAGGCAGTTAAGTGAGTGATTAATCTCTGAGTAATCTGTCCATGAAGATTCATAGTATAGAAATTGAAGATGTCCTTCTAAAGATCACTATGTTAGAACAGTTGAATTGTATGTAAAGCAGCAATGGTTCTGGAGCAGTCCTAGAAAAGAAAATGTTGTGACTTCCTCTGAACAAAATGACAGAAAACACAAAAGATTAATGATGCCAAGATCAGATTCAGTATATTGATGATTGTTGTTGAAAACAGTGGAGAGCTCAATAATAGAATTTATGAAGGATGTCTTAATTACGGGTAAATGTGCAAGCTGAAGTAAAATCTCTGCATGGTTTATCAAAGTAATATCAATTGGTGTTTAGGTACAAGTAGCATGCTTATCAACAGATTAGCAAGCATTATCAGTGGAGCAGCAGTATGATACAGGTCCACAGGATCAAAGAACTATGGCAAAAGAAACTCAAGGTAATATTCCCAGTATTATCTACATTCAGCATGAAAAGGTCAGTAGCAGAGCAAAAATAACATTATCTTGCTTACACTTAAAGTAGTATATTGAGCACTGAAGAAATATCTTCTTCTATATATATAATTGCATGCCTTCCTGAATTTGGTACATGTATATCTTCAAGGCCCGTTTCTTAAGATCAGTTACAAAACATTGTGAAGTCTGTTTGCTAAGTTTTCAATTAAATATTTTGAATATGCTCGTGTGGAAGTTCATCCTGATAGAACAGTCAAAGTATCTAAAGAATAAAGGACTAGCTATGATTACCATCTGAAGCTCAAAAGTTTTTTTTCATCTAAATACTACTTCAGCACAAAGGATTTGCTGGTAATCAACCTTTAAAGAGAGATTGATTACTGACATACATACCTCCTTATGTCATAAATGAATTGCATGGTTGATAAGTGAGATTGAAAAATACATTGAATGCATCCTACCTCAAGGTTTTGTTTTGAAAGTACATTATGCAAGCAGTAAAAGCATTTGATCTCTTAGATAAAATTCTGGTTGATTCATTGATCATATCAGTAACAAGGACTGCGGCTATTAAGTGTAATATTATTATCAGCATCTTAGCTCAAATCATCACCAACAGGAAAGAAAAGTGAACCACAACTATAAAAGACATATTGGCTTCATCACAATTGAACAAATGTTGTACTACAGATGAGTATTGCAGAAGAAGACATATTCCATCCACAATCTTCCTCACCAAAAATGTATTGGCGCACTACATCAGATAGAGGCTAAAGTATATTTGAAGCATTCTCAGTATTTTAGGTTTAATCCAATGATGCATCTCTGATTAGATAAAGCTGGTACAATGTGTTCTATGAAGTGTCATTATCCTCACTTTCAGCTTTATACAAGTGAAAGGAGTTAGTGCCTTGGGATTGTATCAACTTGTAGTGTACATTCAAGATCAATAATCCTCAAAAGTGTTCTCTCAACAACTCTTTTACACCAGTTTGGAGCAGTAGGGTACAAATTTAGAAGAAGAAGGCCTAAACACATCTCAGAGAGAGGAAATGCAGAGATAGAATTTACACTGAGAAGATGTGCAACCCTTTGCCATTGATGTCAAAGGGGGAGGAAAAGTAGATAGATAGAGGAAGCATTTGATTATTGGTGGATGTGTTGCCATCAATTCAAAAGGGGGAGACTGTTGGAAATGTTTTCATTGATGGAAAAGGAGCACAAAGGAGCAGCACCTGAACCAACAATAAGGAAAAGTAGAAGACAGGGAACAGAGGAAGCAGAGAGGTAGCAGAGGCAGCAAAAAGCGAAGTAAGGAGTAGCATCAGTCAAGGAGCAGAGGATAGCAAAGAAGCAGAGAGCTATTCAAGGTGCAGAGTAGTGAGGACAAAATGAGGGCCATTGGATTTTGAAAAAGGGGTAGAGTTAAGAGAAGAAGATAATTGGGAGTATAAATGGCTCCTATGTGCAATTGACTGTGCATGGATGATTGTGAGTCTATCAGGGTTTATAAACAGAGTTGAATAAATTTTGTGGCAAAGGAGAAGTACCTAAACCAGCAATAAGGCAATGGAGGCAGAAAAGACAGAGACAAACAAAGGAGGCAACAAAGAAGCGAACAAAGGAAGCAAAGGAGACAGGTGGAAGAAGCCTGTCTAAATGTAACAGTCAAACAACAGAGCAGAAGCAACGGCAGAGACAGAGAAAAAAAAAAGCACAACTAAGGCAGAGGTAGAGGCAGAGCCGTTATCACAGCAGAGGCAGAGCCATTTTTTTTATGGAATGTAACCATGTGAAAACCTACATAATATTCCGAGAATCATTACCCAGTTGGAGGATACATAAAATCAATTCTGGGAATCTTAACCCAAGCAGCAAAGTATATATATAAACCTTATTCCATGAATCATAACACAGGTGGAAGAGGAAGCTTATATATATGCAGCGCATTACATATATTGCGCTTTATATACATATACGTTATATGTTGCGCTTCATATTCAAAGGAATGAATCATACTATATACATATATGAAAGGCGCCCTATTGTTCGGCCTTAATACAAACAAAGTCTTATACGGTGGGACCCTCATCAATCGCATCAGAAAAAGGTTGGCAGCGGATCATATGAACAGAAAGTTGCGATTGCGATTGAAGCCCGGACCCGATGGGCATATAAACTATGATAAATATGTGTTCGAATTCCAGCCTAATTGCATCGGAGCATCAGAGCATAAGAATATTGGAACAATGCAAATACAAATTGTGATTGCGATTGAAGCCTAGACTTGATGGGTCTATAAATTATGATTTTATAGGTTTGAGTTCCAGTCTAATTGCATCGGCACATTTAAATGAACAGTGACCAATCACATCAGAGTTAAAGCGGAGCATCGGAACATCTCAATGGAAGTTGTCATTGCGATTAAACATAATCGGAAATATTTGAAAGGTGTTACATCGCATTGGCATTTCAAAGTGAATAGTGACTGATCGCATCGGAAAAAGGGCGGAATATCGGAACATGCAACTGGAAGTTGCGATTGCGATTAATCACAATCGGAGTGATCGCATCGCATCGGAGAATGATGCAAGTTTGGCGAAGTGGGCTAGAAAAGGGCATTTTATGTATTAAAATAATTCATTATTGTTACATTGCCAAGAGGTATCGGAGTTAAATAACGCGACAGTTTGTATGTTAAAGCTCTGTATAATTATGCTGATAGTTGAAATTGCGTTATATCTAAAGTCGAAGATTTTTTGAGATGTCTCATAGCAAGTGAGTTAAGGACACAATAGGTGTTAAAGCTTCAGGCCCGATTTGTGAAAGCTGTGAACACATATTGAACGATTCATTGATTGATTAACCATTGGGTTATGGTTTCTAAGGTTCGAATATCAAAATTATAATGCCGATAATGAAAATTAATTTCTTGAAATAATAGAAGGAGAAAACCTTGTATAGAGGGCATATATTGGGTTTATAACCATGGCGATATTAAAGCCTCCACATTCAGTTATTTAAACTGTCAGTAAAGGAAACCAAAGCATTGGGTACCCAGTTAAAGTCGGCATATATATATATATATATATATATATATATATATATATATATATATATATATATATATATATATATATATATATATATATATATATATATACAGCAGACACACAATCACGGTGAACAGGAATATGCACAGGAACGAATTTGACAGGTGAACAAGCACAGAAAACTGGAAAATATGTAGAAGATAGTGAGCAGAAGAAGGAAGGACAGTTACCTGACAGCAGCAGAAAAGACAAAGCCAGTAAAGCCAAAAGTCATAAAATGGGCTGAGTAAAATTGTTTTTATGTAACTGAAAATGTAAATGTTGTAATTGATTTTTATTGTTTGTGATGCATTGGCAAGTCTCCGAAAGAGAACAAATATCCCACTGTAATGTTAAATTGGTACCTATAGTTACATTTTCTGAATGAGCGGATAAAAGAGATGAGAAGGAAGAAGGCAAAGAGACATGGTTGTCCATTTCGAATTCCCAGTAGAATACAAAAAACCATGAAGCTATTTTGTATAAAACAAGTTAATATCCAAGGGGAAGAGGTTGATGAAAATAGAGTGAGAGAAGAAGAGAGTGTGCAGCAGAATTGAAGAGAGTTGAAGAAAATAAGAAAGTTTCAAGAGGTTAGAGAGAGTGAGTGTAGAGAATGCAGAGTATGGAATTGAGGCAGAGAAGATAAGAAGAAGGAGGAGCAGAACAAGATGCTGTGAAAAGTCAGAGAATGCAAAAATGAAGTAGTGAGGCAGAGTAGAAGGAGGAGTTGAGCTAAGAAGAAAGAGAAGCTGATAGTGAATCTGAGAAGATGCAGAAATGATATAAGGACAGATATGAGGAGTATTGAACAATAGAAGAGAAGGTACATAACAGATTTGATATCCAAGGTAAATCAGCAAGTGTTTTTATTTTGAAAGAGTAAGGAAGTTGGAGCTTCCCTATCAAGTTGTAGCTTGATAGATGTTAGTTGTAGCTGAGTGAGGTTGGAGCCTCCTGTAGGTTGGTGCCTGCAGAAAATAGATGGGAGTTGGTGCTTCCACATCAAGTTGTGGCTTGATAAAATGTCAGTTGTAGCTGACTGAGGTTGGAGCCTCCTGTAGGTTGGTGCCTGCAGAAAATAGATGGGAGTTGGTGCTTCCACATCAAGTTGTAGCTTGATAAAATGTCAGTTGTAGCTTGCCGAGGTTGGAGCCTCCTGTAGGTTGGTGCCTGTAGAAAATTGATGGGAGTTGGAGCTTCCTTGCAAGTTGTAGCTCGCAGAATTGAGGTAGGAGCCTCCTGTAGGTTAGCGCCTACAGAAAATCAGTGGTGAGAGGGAGTTGGAGCTTGCCTTTGCATCACAAGAATAATAAGATGTGGTTTTCTCCCTTTATGGGTTTCCACTTATATCTGGTGTCTCTGTGCATGATGTTTATGTGTTGATATGGTTTATCTCATATGCTCAATACTTGCTGCTCTCATATTATATCTACTGTTACATTATATTAATACTTGTTTCTCACATTCTAAGACTACTCACATATTAAGTTGAACATGAAATGAAGGTGTAAATAAGTTTTAATGAAAAAATTTTAAAAGTCCATGAATGTGTTAAACTGATTCACCCCCCCCCCCTCTCAGTTTAACTAAGGGTTCAACACACCATCCTTGTTCTTTATGTTGATGATATTATCCTTAATGGTAGTGATCCCAACAATATAAACCGTGTGAAGCCTAGCCTGAAAAAGAAGTTTTAAATGACATACCTAGGAAACTTGAATTATTTCCTTGGTCTTCAAGTCTTGCAATCCAAAGAAGGTATTACCCTTTCTCGGTCCAAGTATGCCTGTGATCTTCTACACCACTTTCACATGGAAGATTTTTAGCCAACCCCTTCTCCCTTTCAGTATGGAGTCAATCTTACAGTCACTTGTACTACCCCTGAAGTTGATGCTACCCTATACCATCAACTTGTCGGTAAACTTCTGTATCTAAACCATACCCGCCCTAACCTTTCCTTTGTCGTTGGTCTTGTTGCTCAGTTTATGCAACAACCTCATGAAAGTCACTGGAAATCAGCTAAAAGAATACTTCGATATATTCAAGGTACAATTCAGATTTGGATTCATTACAGTGCAGATGCATCTCCATTGTTGATTGGTTTCATTGATTTTGACTGGGCTGGTGACCTGATGATCGAAAATCTACTGCAGGATATGTATTCACTCTTGGTTCAGGACCTATTACTTGGTATTTTAAGAAATAAAGTGCCTTCTCTCTTTCTTCGGCTGAAGCATAGTATCGTGGTGCAGTTGAAGCCAACAACGAAGCCATGTGGCTTCGTCAAATCCTGTCTGAATTTTGTCTACATCAGCAGCATCCAACTACACTTTGGTGTGATAATCAAAGTTCCATTCACCTATGTAAATATCCAGTTCAACATTAGCGTATGAAACACATTGAGCTCAACATACACTTCATTAGAAAGCTAATTCATGATCATGTTCTTGAAGTGCAGTACTATCCAACCAATGATCAAGTAGTCGATATATTTACAAAGGCTCTCACAGAAGTGAAGTTTACCAAAATTTGATCCATGCTTGGAGTTCAGGAAAGTTATCATTAAGGGGGGATAGGCTCTAATGCCTCCTTCCTTCTCCTATTGTGTCACCTTTGTAAATCCTTCAATCCTATCCTAATTTGTCCTTAAGGGGGGATGTTAGGATATTTCGACACATATGAAATAGGCTCCGTTTGTGTCACCTTTTTAAATCCTTCAATCCTATCCCAAGTTTTTCTTAAGGGGGGATGTTAGGATATTCCGAAAAATAGGAAATATTTAAGAATAACTTAGTCTAGTGAAGAGTTAGGTAAAGTGTGTTTGTTTACTATGTACATTTGTAACTTATAATCCGACGGTCATGATTTGTAGTGATCTAATGGTTCACTCTCTTCTTGGTATTAACGACACTTGATCCGTGGCTTAACACCTGATTGGTCCATGATCTCTATTTAAAGAGCATGGAGGGTCATTTTTCCAGTAACTGTTTATGAGAGAAACATTTGTAACTTTTCTTTTTATATTAATAAATTAACTAAAGTGGTCGCGTTGGCTCAGGCCATGGACTGTGAGGGTTTTAACCACGTGATAATACTAGTGTATTTTTTTGTGATCTGTTTGTGAGTGGTGACCTTTGGCTTTTGATCTAAAGAAATTACTCTGTAAATTCCTACAAAATAAAACCTACAAAACTGATCAAAGGAAAAAGCTTGGCTAAGCTCACGTCGGACTCAAATTTACATGCCTTGGACATCAATTTTATTGTTGCATTATATGAGGAGCAAGAGGTTGATTCATTACCTCAGGTATCTGAAATTTTTACTTCATCACCATGGTATGTTGATATTGTTCATGTGCTACAATGTTTAAATCCCCCCCCACCCCAATTTTCCTAGCAGTAAAGGTAGATCTTTGTAGTTGAAGGCTCTTAAATATTGCATTCTTAACAATTTTTATATTGGAAAGATCCAGGCACAGTTCTATTAAACTGTTTGGTAGAAATTGAAGTTGAAAAAGTGATGAATGAATTTCATAAAGGTGATTGTGGTGGTCATATTTTTTTGAAGTATACAACAAAAAAGATATTTAGATCTGCCTTTTATTGGCTAAGTTTGTTTTCTGATGTTTAAAAAACGGTCATGAGTTGTCATGAGTGTCAAAATTTTCACAGAAAGAGGAAGCTCTTATCGCTACCCCTGAAACCAATTACAGTTCAAGTGTTGGAAATACTGAGAGGGGGGGGGGGGGGGGGGGTAAATCAATATTCCTTTCAATTAGTATTATTATTAATCTTTCAAAGCATTAGTTAATCTTCAATTATTATCAGTGTTTGTAAAATGATAGCCGTAAACAAAAGGAACACAAAAGAACACATTTTTTAGTTGGAAACCCTCTCCAGGACAAAAACCACCTGAATTCATTTCTAATAATTATTTAATATTCAACTCCAGTTGAAAATAAAGCTCCAACTTCCTAGAATCTATAAAAGAATTAAATTCTACCTCCCACTGGATGGATGCTCCAACGCCCAAGATTCTTTAGTAGTCACCTGAATGGATGCCCCAATAACCAATGAGCTACAACTCACCCTAGCACCACCCTACTACCCTATAGAAGAATAAAAGAAGAATGGACTCCCGTACCAAGGAAAATGGTCCACTTTACAATGATATAAAATGATGTAGAAGAAGAAGACACACTAGAACATAACCCCAACTATGACACAACCACATAATGATGATCCTAGACCTCTCGACACTTCCTCTTCAACTCTTGGCAGATAGACACTCGTACAATTTTTACAATGATGCATTTACAATGACTTAGTACAATGATACCTTTATAAATACTGTATGTAGTGCTGCCCACTTGAAGACTTCATGTGGTGAAATTATTGCTGCTATTCTACACCTTGATTGTTGCTCTTGTCATGCTACCCTCTGCTGCACCTTGATTTTCTTTTCTACCCTAGAAATTCTAGTCCTTTGTAGCGCTTGAGAACACATGATCTAGCTGTTTCTTGCCTTCTAGGATGTCGATATTGAATCTGGTGTATCTCTGTTATTTCATATCCCCAATATGTGATTTTTGGTTATGTAGTAGTCCTCTAAGAGTTATTTCCAATTTCATAGGTCTGATCCAACTTGGTTTCTTCAAGGGAGAGTTATGCCCAATATCTCACAATGACCTAATTATGGACTGGTTCAATAGAGCGAACTTGTACAGAATTCCGCGTGTTACTGTTTCTTCATTCAGCTCTAAAATTGACACAGAGAAAACAATAGTCCATGCAATATCTTCCAATTTTTACAAAATTCCAATCCGATACTCAGAGAGAGAGTTATGACGATTTTCCCAAGGTCACTTCTTTGATATGAAGTTCAGGAGCCTGGAAAAACACTGACTTCCACACATCATATCTCCAAAAATGTTACACACCTTGATCTAAATTTTTTTCAGGAGCTTCCTCAGGACTTAGGCTTCGCCTCCTAAAAATTTCAACTTCTGAACCTTAGTAGAAAAAAATTTAGAGTGAAAATTCCACGATGATCTATTTTAGGTAGTGAAATCCCTACATAAGGAGGATATGAGGATCACAATTTATATAAATGCTAAAGTTGAGAGGGTCTTCAACAAGTGAATGTGGGAGGGATTTTATGAGCTTAAAAATTATTATTTATTTACTTTTCAATGACCCATGCCACAACCCCATGGGGTTTTAGCCCTCTAACTGGGGTTACAAACTTCAAACATGAATATCTCTCAAACCGTGAAGAATTACATGGCATGCCATATATTAAAAAAACAAATCGGCAAGTAGAAACCATCAAAAATATTATTGACCAAGAATATAGTAATTTTGTAGGTCAAAATTACCATGCAAGATTAGGGTAGCCCCTGGTGCTACTTGAATTGACATCAATGACAACCACTGATCAATCTCCCCCTTTGGCATTGATGGCAACACAAGTACTCCCCCTGCAATCATGACACATCTTCCTACAACATTCTCTCCCCATTTGAAATCAATGGCAAAGTGTAACTCCCCCTGACACATAACCATCCTGTGAGCCTGTACACACTTCCACTCCCCCTTTATATTCTAAATAAGGAAAATCTAATGAGAAATTGGGAGAATCCCAAGCTTCTAGCGAAGATATTCAGATGCTTCATGAGTACTCTTACGATCATCAATGCTTCCTGCCCAATCTGCATCTGTAAAGGCTTGAATAATGAGAATGTTACCCTTGGGATACCACAAGCCATATTTTTTGTTCCCTTTAGATATCGAAGAATTATTTTGATGGAAATAATATGTGATTCTTTTGGTGCTGCTCAGAATCTTGCTACTTCTCCAACTTCTTGCATAACATCTGGCTAGGAGGCTGTTACATATAGAAGACTACCAATCATAGATTTGTACAACCTTTGATCCACATCCTTAGATGAGTCGTCTATGCTCAATTTGAAACGTGTTACCATCGGAGTAAGGATGGGTTTTCAATCTTCCATTTTGAATTTATTGAGCATTTCCTTGATGTACTTGGCTTGACATATAAATATTCCTTTCTCTTCTTGATATTTTTGAAGACCTAAGAAGTATCTTAGCTCACAAAGTAAAGAAATCTGGAACTCACTTTTCATCTTTGTAGCAAAGTTCTTACTTAGTCGATCATCATTACTACCAAATATTATATCATCCTCTTTAGCTATTAGAAATGATTTAGTTTCTTCATCCAGAACATATGTCGTTTGGAGCACGACTTGCTGTAGCCAAAATTTCACCATAGCTGCCTTTCCTGATTTCACATTCTGTGGAGTTGAATAGTATTGTGTGTCCTTGATCACACATTTTTCCAACACTAAGAAGATTGTGATTCATGTTTTCAACCAATAGAACATTATTTTCTAGAGCGTCTTTTCTACCGAGAGTGACGGTACCTGGTCCTATAACATTTGAAGATCCATCATTTCCAAGGGACACAGTTCCATCCTTCTTCTCTTTCAGAGATACAAATTTCCTTCTATCCCCAATCATATGCGCTGAGAAACCACTATCAACATACCACACATATTTGTTGTTTTGAGCCTTGAGAGTGAGAGCACAATTATCAGTCTTCTTCTTCCTCCATGTGCGTTTGTTATGTGGCTTCGAAGATTCTTCTGGAGGATTTTCAAGTCTGTAGTCTCTGGCTATGTGTCCAAAGTTTCGATATTTATAAAATTCAATATTATTTATTAAATGCTCAAATCTATTGATGTTTCGTTGAGCCCTAGGAGGTGTATATTTGAAAAATATCCTGGAATTGTATTGGTTTCTAGCGTACGTGTGACATTCTACAGCTTTGTGACCAAATTTTACACATGAATAACAATAGACATAAAAAATATGTTGGTACCTAGATAGAAATATTCGTCAAGGAATTGTCATCCAAGGCTTTTCTTGTGAATCTTGTCCAATGAAGTCTACATGCATGTCAGATCTCATAGGTTCATTGTATTTTGTTATAGAAGGTCCTACTTCTTATTCTTTGTAATTGAGGCCAGTCCTGTCATTGTAATATTGTTGATTGTTGATGAGTTTTTCCAATGCCCTTGAGCTATTGGCATAGTTTTGGACAATTCTTCCCTTCTTCACTTCCTTACGCAGCGAGACTACTTCGGCTTCTAATGCTTCCCTTTCTTGGCTTATTTCTTCCAACTTCTTTTGAAGTGACTCTTCAATACATTTGTGTTCCTCAACTTCAATTTTGAGACCTTGAACTTGTTCTTCAAGAGTATTGGAACGGATCTTCTCAGCCTTGAGCTCTTTTATAAGCTTTATTTCATCCTTAGAAAATTATTCTATGGTCATCCCTTCTTCTTCGTTGTCTGATACCTCTTGTTTAATGTGCTTGGCCATAAAAAATACTCTCTCATTGGCTTCTTATTCGTTGTCATTGTCTTCATTAGATGATGAGCTATCTTCTTTAGAGAGAAAGTTCTTTTTGAATCCTTTATTTTTTCTTTTCTTGTTGAATTTTTTAAAGCCTTTATTTTCTTTTGAGTTTCCATCACTTTTTTTGGACATTTTGCTGCGAAACGACCAACCTCACCACAGATGAAACATATCAATGGAAGTTTGCCCTTGAATTTTCCCTTACCAATTTTTAGTTTTCTCGTAAAGTAAGCATATTCTCCATCTAAAAGACCTTCTTCATCATCTTCCTTTTCTTCACACTTGCAGGTGCAGGTCTGTGCCATTGAAGGTTGCTTCTCCTTATTGGTTTTCGTAGATGTAACGAACACAATTTCTAGATGAGAAGTACCCTCTTCTTCATCAATTCTCATTTCATATGCAATGAGAACTCAATGTAATTCCTCTTTGTTGAGTTTGTCCAGATTTGCACTATATTCTAAGATTGATACCTTTGGGTTGAATCTCCCTAGTAACATTCTAAGAATATTTTGTATAATAGTCTTCTCATCAACAAGATCTCCCAATCCTTCCAGAGTGTTGGTTATTTCATCAACGTGTTGGAAGTATGCAGCAATGTTGTTATCTTATTTCATTTTGATTTGCTCAAATTTTGCTCTGTAGATTTGAAGTTTTGTTTCTTTGACATTTGAGTCACCTGCATATATATTCTCAAGCTTGTCCCATACATTTTTGGTAGTTTTACAGCCCAACACCTTATGATAAGAAGATTCAATAAGTCCACTGATAATAATATTCTTTGCTTTTTCATCATTTACCAAATTCTTCTTAGCTTGTTCATTCGCGGTTGATTTAGATCCATTTTGAATAGTGTCCCATACTTCGTAACCTTGCGCCAAGAGATAGACCTCCATTCTTCCTTTCCAGAGTGCATAATTATTTTCATTGAATAGAGGTACACCATTCTTGGTATGCTTCATGACCTCCTTCCAGTTGTTAAACTGTTATTGAAGGAACCAAGCTCTGATACCAATTCTTGGAAATTTTGAGAGGAGGGGGGGGGGGGGTGAATTAGTGTTCCTTTCAATTAGTATTATTATTAATATTTTAGAGCATTAGTTAATCTTCACTTATTATCAGTTTTTGTACAATGATATCAGTAAAGAAAAGGAACACAAATTCAAAAAGTTTTTAAGGTGGAAACCCTCTCTGGGAAAAAAAACACCTGAATGCATTTCTAATAATTATTTAATATTCAACTTCCTAGAATCTAGAAAAGAATTCTTCTCCAAATCCCACTGGATGGACGCTCTAACGCCCGATATTCTTCAGTGGTCAACTGAACGGATTCCCCAACACCCAATGAGCTATAACTCACCCTATCACCACCCTACCACCCTAAATTTTTCACAGGCTTGAACCTTTTGGTGACTTCATGCACCAGCCTAGCACCACCCTACCACCCTATATAAGAAAAAAAGAAGAATGGACTCTCGTACCAGGGAAAATGGTCCACTTTACAATGATATAGAATGATGTAGAAGAAGAAGACACACTAGACCATAAACCCAAACTATGAAACAACCATCTAATGATGATCCTAGACCTCCTGACACTGCCTCTTCAACTGTTGGCAGATAGACACTTGTACAATTTTTACAATGATGCATTTACGACTTAGTACAATGATACATTTATAAAGACTGTATGCAGTGCTGCCCACTTGAAGACTTCATGTGGTGAAATTATTGTTGTTGTTCTTCACCTTGATTTATTCTCTTGTCATGCTACCCTCTACTGCACCTTGATTTTCTTTGCTACCCTAGAAAGTCTAGTCCTTTTCAACCCTTAACAACACATGATCTAGCTGTTTCTTGCCTTCTAGGATCTCGATATTGAATATGGTGTATCTCTGTTATTTCATATCCCCAATAAGTGATTTTTTGTTTTTTAGTATTCCTCTGAGTCTTCTTTCCAATTCCATAGGTCTGATCCAATTTGGATTCTTCAAGAGATAGTTATGCCCAATCTCTCACAATGACCTAATTATGGACTAGTTCAATATAGTGAACTTGTAGGGCATGCCACATGTCACTGTTTCTTCATTCGTATTTGAAATTTATATAGAGAAAACTAAAGTCTGTGCATTATCTGTCACATTTTACAGAATTCCAATTCGATACTTAGAGAGAGAGTTATGATGATTTTCCCAAGGTCACTTATTTCATATGAAGTTGAGGAGCCTGCAAAAACACTAAATTCCATAGATCATATCTCTGAAAATGTTGTGCACCTTGATCTGAAATGTTTATAGTGTCTTCCTCAGGATTTTAGCTTCACCTCATAAAAATTTCATCTTCTGAACCTTTGTATAAAAATAGTTAGAGCGAAAATTCCACGATGACCTGTTTCAGGTAGCGAAATCCCTACATAAGGAGGATTTAAGGATCGCAATTTATGTAAATGATTAGGTTAAGAGGGTCTTCAACAAGTGAATGTGGGAGAGATTTTAGGAGCTTAAAATTTATTAATTATTTACTTTTCAATTACCCATGCCACAACCCCATGGGGTTTTAGCCCACTAACTGGGGTTACAAACTTCAAACATGAATATCTCTCAAACCGTGAAGAATTACATGACGTGCCATATATCAATAGAAAAATATTGACAAGTAGAAACCACCAAAATTATTCTTGACCCAAAATATAGTAATTTTGTAGGTCGAAATTACCATGCAATATCAGGATAGCCCCTGGTGTTGCTTGGGTTGACATCAATGAAAACCACTGATCAACATCAAGCACCCTTATAGCAGTGGGGGACTTGATTTCATTGGCAAGATTCACCCTCCATCATCAGCTCAACATAAGTGGATACTCACTACCACCAATTACTTCACAAATTGGATTGAGGCCATCCCTACAAGGCAAGATACATACACCGTCATTATTCAGGTTTTGGAGGGCATTATTTTGTCTCGCTTTGGCTACCCACAAAAAATTATCACTGAAAATGAAACCTCCTTTAAGTCCAAAAATATAATATAATTTTGTGATAAATATCACATAATACTATGGAATACTACAACATACTATCCTCAAGGCAACAGGTTGGATAAATCGTCAAAAAAAACATTGGTGAACATAATCAAGAAATTGCTGCAAGAGAATAAGAGAAATGGGCACAAAAAGTTAATAAATTCTCTATGGGCAGACAGAGTTAGCATAAAGAGATCTATCAACATGTCACCCTTTCAAATAGTTTATGGTGTAGACACAATTTTTACCACTTCCTTAGTAGTGCCGGTGATGAAAATTCTGCAAGAGATCGGAAGTGAGCCAAACAACATCCAACAAAGAATCAGTAAAATGATTCATTTACATAACTCAAGGGAAGAAATTTTCAATAACGCTTCAAAGCTTCAGGAGAAGATCAAGAAGATCTATGACAAGAAAACCAAAGCTGATGTTTTCAAATTACGAGATGTTTTTCTTCGATGGAATGCCCGAAATGAAGACAAAGGAAAACATGGTAATTTTTATAACCTATGGAAAGGTCCTTATAATATTATAGCATTCAAGGGAAATAATTCATTTTTGTTAGAAGATATTGATGCACAAGAAATTCTAGGAGGACAGGTGAATGGTAGGTTCCTCAAACACTATCTCACTTGATCTTGAATAAAAAGGTTCACTTTCATTGTAAATAACATTTTATTTCTTGTCAAAGAATAAGGAAGTTGTCGCAAAGGTTTGAAGCCTAAGGAGAAGACCATAAGGCTTCTATGATCAATTGTTTTTTTTCTTTTTAAAGTTCAAAATGTCAAGTCAATTTTCGAATTAGAGTCACTTTTTTTTTAGTTAGTCATTTCAGTTTTTCAAGTTATTTGAGTTTCCAATTATTATTATTTTTTTTTTACTCCATTTTCCAATGGATGGGGCTACCTGGTCTACGGTTTTCTTAACACCTCCTAAAGGAGATGCCATCCCCAGCTAGATCCAAAGTTACTGTCTAAATGTCGCAGTGATCAAATACACTCTTTCAGGTTTATTTGGTAGAAGTTCTTGGTAAAATTGTATACTATCAAATGAATTCTCAAATAAATTTTTCTCACTGAATGTTGTCTAGGTTAGATGCTACTCCCTCCACCCACTCATGGTCATCATTTAAGTATCTAGGGTCATATATAAGTTAGCATAGCATCATTTAGGTCATGGTCTAGGGCTACTTTTGTTTTGTCATCATAATGTCAATCATGTAAGAAATGCAGATAAGAGCCATTTCCATTATTCAAGTCGTGTTCATTGGGAGTTAGGAAAGTTAGGAAATAAAACAAAAGGAAAATTGTCCTTTTTTCAAAGAAGTATGCTACATTGTCAAATTATTTCAAAATATATTTTTCTCAAAGTGCATATGATGTCACTAAAGCCAAAAGGAAAGTTTGTGAGTTTTTAAAGGGAAATGAAGCTTCTCTTGAGCTCATTTAATCCTTTGGCTCCTATATTATGCTCCATGACTCTCTATAGCCATCTAGAGTTCGAATTCCACCATCAAACTGATCAAGATTGTTGCACGCTACATTTCTGCTCCTCACAATGTTTCTAGGGCAGCCATGCTACGTTTTTGACAATCTGCTACGTTTTTGGTATTCAAGGTCAAAGAAGCCATCATAAGGTCAGCTCAAAATTTCTCAGTTTCCAAATGCTTCCAGGCCAGTAAGTAAACATTCTTCACCTCTCTTTAAATAAAGTTTCTTTAGAAAAAGGTAGATTCCCTCTTCTAGGGTCTTCACTACGTTTTTGGATTTCATTGATGTTTGGCTTGTTTTAGCAAGAAAACCCTTAGTTTCATCACCTAAACACATTCACATATAAATCATAAACATTACCAAATTATTCCTTACCATTCATATCTCTCATTTCTCCCATTTTCACTCAAACCCTAATCCTCACTATGTTTTTGCAGAGATAATAGGTCAACTCTGTGTTTAGGCCCTTTTTCCCTTTTTCCCTTTTACCCATTTCCAAAAATTCCATCTACATTGTGTTGCTAACCTACCACCCTATATCCCAATTTTTTTGGGGATTTTTCCCAATTCCAATCCCTCTCATCTCTGTCCCTAAACTCACTGCATCATTCTCCCTTGTCTTCCTAAGTTTCACCCTTCCTTTCCTTCACATTAAGCTAGGGTTTATTTTTGAAAAAAAGCATCATGGAAGGTCATAAGAGAAAGTACAACAAGGGATGCCATAATTATATATTTGAGCCACCCAATCTGCAGGAGATCAATGCTTCTTCCTATACCAAGAAATCCTTTGAAGACACTAGCTATTTAAGGTTTTGTGAAAGAATTCAAGAGGCAGGTTTTCATGCTCAACTAAAAAACCTCTTTGCCACCAGTTTTAGGAGAGATAAGGCTAACATAGCAAGGTTTTAATGCATTATATAAAAATATTCCATATCCTTAGCAATAGGTATCCCGAACCATGGAAAAAACTGCTTCAAAGGGATGGATTTGGACATTGAGAACTATGAAGTTTTCCTAAATCCACAATATAAAGATGCTCCTGAACACATCATTCCCTTCAAATGTTAATTGATAGCTATGCTCCTATAATGAAGCTGATCATGAATTATTTTACCTGTGAAGGTAGGTTCTGAAGATTATACTACTACCACGTAAGGTTATTTATGCATTTCACTTCCCCCAAGCCACTGAACTAGCCTCATTATCTATTCAGAAGTCTAGTCAAAATGACTGAAGAAAGTACAAAGTAAAGGCAAGGATCACCAAGCTAGTTTGTTTCACCATGGTTTGGTCAAGGTTATAGTATTACATCATCTCTCACAAATCAATATGTCCTAGGAAACATTCATGAAATCAATTGCTTCTATGCTCACTGCTAGTCCACCTATCATTCAAAGCATACCATCAACATCATCAAAGCCATAGGAGATTGAATATTCAAGTAGACCAACAAAGGTTCCAAAGAAACTAAGAGTTGAAGTCACTCAAACTTATGAGAAGGGTAAAAGGTTGGTATTTTCTCCTAAGATCACTAAAGGTGTCCTTTCACCTAAACCTACAGCTAAGCAAGTATTATGGGAAACTATGGAGCAACCGCCTATGCATGAGAGTGATTCACCCTTGCAGCAACATGCAGAGGAGAAAGCACCTTTGGAGGTTGAAATGTCATAGCTAGCAGAGCAGGTGGAAAAAAAGTTAGCTAAAGAGATAATCAGGGAAAAAGAAGCAGATATAAGAGAGCTCAAGGACAATCTCTCAAGGGAAAATTTCATGATAACATTCCTATAAAAAGAAAACATGAAAATAAAGGTGAAGCAACTGATCTTAAGAAAACCTAAGATAGATCTTGAGGCAGAGAAAGGTAAGGGAAAAGAAGCCATAGATGTTGATTATCTTGAAGAAAAAGAGGCTCAGATAAAGCCAAGGAGGCCAAAACCAAGAGGATTAACCAAGAAAAAGGAAAAAGAAACTGAGTTACCCCCCCCCCCTTAGCCCAACAGGATTTCGATGATTTGATTGTTGTTGATATTGAAAAAGACAAAAAAATTTCCTTGAAAAGGTAAATGAGCATCTATAGAAACTCTTGAAGAAGGAAAACATAAACAACAACCTCCAGAGGCACATGGCAAGACACTAGTTCACCAGGAACCAAATTTTCAAAATCAAGGTTAAGAATTTGAAGGAGCTTAAAGAAACCCTAATCAAGATAAAGACGAAGGAAAACTTGGATTTGCAAGATGAGGCATCTCTAGTTATCTAGATCATCATTCAAGGATGCTAAGGAACAAATTTCAGCAAGTTTTGAGCATTTTTTTTTTTGGGTTTTTGGAAAATTTTGCCAATTTTAGTTGTACAGAAGTGTATCATGGCCACGCCACACTTTTTCTCAGGGGATCCAATGGAGGAAAACCTTGCATGGATGGATGAATTTTGATGTGTACATCCCAAATATTCCTTTGGTTTTTCATGGTAGTTCCTAATTTTGGAGGAAAACTTAGAATACACCCCAAATTTCATGTTTCTGCCACTATTTTTTCAACACATGGTACACTTCTGGAGTAACCTTGGGGAAATTAAGTTT
This sequence comes from Pinus albicaulis, assembly GCA_034641835.2. Lineage (NCBI taxonomy): Eukaryota > Viridiplantae > Streptophyta > Pinopsida > Pinales > Pinaceae > Pinus > Pinus albicaulis. The sequence continues at coordinate 576,039,474 of CM076581.1, forward strand.
TGATTATCTTACAGGTGGTATTTCACAAGTTTTAAGGTTTAGTTGGCTAGACAATATCTAGGGATACCTCATCCAACCTTCATATTAGCAAAAATATGCATAAAATCCACCTCAAAATCCCCTCTAAGTGCACGCTACGCTTCTGTCAAAGCACACTACGTTTCCGGCAGGCACACTACGTTTCTGTGTAGAAGGCTTTCTGGACCAGTTATAGTAAGAAAATGTCAAAGATTCAAGGTAACAACTATCTCATGATCTGTTTCATGGTTAATGAAGTCTATTTATGCTCATTGTCGAGGGATCTTGTAATTAGTCAGGGAGACAAAGACTCCTACATGTTAGCTAAAATAGGGGAGACTATTTCTAGCTTCCCTAAAAACTAGGCAATGACTCATTAGGTGCTTTAATTAGTTGTTTTGGATTAGGTTTCAACCCATTGAGGTGGTAGCTTGTATATTTTTCTATATTTACTCAAACTCAAGTCATTTTAGAGGTTGGATAGTTGATATTGCAGTGTGGAGCTTATGTACATATTTTTATAGTGAAATCAAAGACATGTTGCAGCTATAATTTTGGGAATCCAGTGGTATGCTTATTGACATTTTTTTTTTCTTAGTGTTACCATCAAATTGAATGTTTATTCTTTCTTTAAATCACATGTATTCTTTCATATGATGATCTTATTCTGTTTAATGCAGTTTTCATAAATTTGTACTGCTTCCTCTAATGAATGAACTCATATGTTATATACTCATTCCGATTCTCCCTTTTTCAAAAACTATACCACAATGACAATCTAAATGTATTTCTATGTATACTTACCTGGCCTACCTTGAAACCAAGACCTATTTCCTAGACTTACACTTCCTATCAAGCAAAATTCAAAACAAAACTATAATCAAAATCACTGAGCTTATATCTAGCGTAAGATATTTTCCTTTCTAGTCACCTCATTGACTTTGAAACTGACATTGAGAGATCCCTCTTTGGTTTGGTAGGGCTAGCTACAAAATCTAAAAATTGGTTTGAGGTTACCTCCTTCAATATCCATTCTTAGCCTTGGGAAATGGAGGGAGTGATAAAAAAGTCCATACTAAAAGTTCTATGTATATCCATTTCTAGTTCTCTATATGCATTCTCTAGTGATGTTCTCTTGGAAATCTATTAGAAATTAACATTCTAAAAAAGAGCTATTTTTGAATCATTCATGGCTGAAGGAACTCATATATCCACCCACATTTTGTGTTACAACTCATTTGTTTCGAGAATTTTGAAGAAAAAATATATGTTTTTTTTTGTTTCGTTTTAGGGTACCAAAATGACGAAGAAGTGGATGAATTAGTTCTAGGTTTTCTGTTGTTTTTCTGCCCAAACAAAAAGCCAAAAATCTTATTAAACTTTAGCTAGTTTCTCTATAAAGCCATTGATGACCAGTTTATTAAATTTGGGATTGAGAAATCATTTAAGTATCAACTTGTCCTAGTTTACTTATTTTTTATTATCAATCAGCTAGTTTCCTAATATAGTTACAGAAGAGAAATCTACAAGGAAATCAATGCTTTATGATTCATTAGACTTCATTAGTTAGAAGGAATTTTGAATAACTTTCCTTTATTGATTTTTTAGAGAAATTTCTTCATATACATTCTATTAATCAGTGATATTCCTCCCATAATTTCACCATAAATAAAAAATATTACGTAGCTCAGTGACCAAACAAAGCTTAGTTATTGGTATTTGTACAAAGATTTTACATAAATTAGGTTATATGGATGTGAACTTCCACCCTATAAATTTCCAGTTTTTCATTCAATGCATATTTATTCTCTTGAATTCACTAGACATATCATTAATGTAGATCAAGTGAATTTTTTACCAAGAAGAAAACAAACTTTTTTTAAGTTAAAAGCACAAATAGGGCCATTTGTGGTAAATTTTAATTCAAAAGACAAAGAGGTGGAGATGTTGTTTGCACAAATGAAATTTAGATTTGGGGTTGTTTTTCCATATGACCCCATTGGAAGGATTTAAACCATCAGAGTTCAAGAAAAGTGTCCACCTTATTTTCATTTATTTAAACCAGAAGCTGAAAATTTCTCCGATAAGGAAACCTGGGAATAAAACACACTACAAGAGTTGGCAGAAGAGTAAATTATCAAATAATTAGTGGGAAAAATAGTATTAGATACACCTTAGATGAAATAAAATGAGCTTAAAATGATAGTTTAAATATTATTAAAGTCATAAGTGGAGCATATCAAAGGATATAAGAGGTCGAAAACAAAGAATGTGGAGGGAAAAATATCAGAAACTGTCTTATGATATTTCTTCACCAACTGCTCTGGTCTTTCACGCGAGGTTATTTTCAGAATGCTGGAAATAGATCTAGTAGTAGAAAAATCATATCCTTCTTCTAACCAAAACATATTTTTTTGAGTTTTTGGAAATGAATAAACAAATGAGTCTTTAAAAGAAATAAATTATACAAAGTTTTGGAAGCCAACTTCTTGCACCAAAAATGGGTTGTTTTCATATATTGACATTGAAAAAGGTGAATTTAAGTTAACATTTGTTGAACCTAATATTTTCGGGCCTAATATTGATTTGCAAAAGCAGACTTGTGAGATGATCTATTCTACTCTCACTAGTTATTCCTTCAATGTATCAAAATTGTAGAATTCTTTGAATAATACTCCTACAGAGGTTAAAATGGAAAAGACATGTTCCTTGGTGACAGAAACTAAGATCAAATGAGTATAAGATCTTGTAATCAAATTAGGTTTGGATCCTAAAAGCGTTGATGCAAATCATGATATTATTAAAAATAATAATGAAAATATTCAAGAACTCACGGAAAGGTTGAAGCTACCTACAACATAGCATCCACAAACATAGGAAATAGGTGAATTATAAAAAGAGAAGGAAGTTGTGTTATCCTATATAATATAATAGGTCTTGAAAATTCAAAACATGGAAGCAAATATTGAACAATTATTAAGAGAGAAAGAACAAATTGATAGTACAATGATTCCATCAGTAGAGATAGTTTCAACAGGAGATGATACTACAAAAAAATTATATGAAGCATTATCTTCTCTTAGACTAAAGAATGTTGAAATTGACATATTAAAAGAAAATTTGGATAGAGAAGAACAAAATAAAATAAAATTAGGTAATGTTTTAGGAGCTGAGATACAAAATACTTCAAATTTACAAAAATAATTACATCATTATTTGACCATTTCTAACAATGTTTAGTGTTTTTCACTAGAAAAAGAACAAATATGGATGGATATCATGTTCTCTATGTCTAAAATTTAGTATTCCATTAATATTATTGTAGAGAAAGAGGAATTGCTAGAAAGGGAGAAAGAAGCCATCGATGGAATCAAAATAAAACTAGGAAGCAAACATGGACATGTAAGTGAAATCATTAAAGCTCTAAAAAAAATTCCAGAGAAGAGCTTGAAGAATTGGGAATTGAAGATAAAACAAAATCATTAATTCAAACCAGAAAAGTTATAATGAAGAAACCCATGATGCTAATGACAAACGAGAAATGTGGAAATTTATAAGTACAAATTAATAAATTGTATAGGGATATAGGTGGATATTGGTGGCCACCTGTGTATTCTACTTGGACCCCCAACATTGTTTCTTTTAGTTTCCTTAATTGTAGCACAATTTACTATTTTTGGCAGTTTTTTAGGTCCTAAACTTTGAGAGCAGTTTTGAGGCTCTAAACAACTTTTTTTTGGAAAACAGGAAAATCAATAGCCCACAACAAGGGTTTTTTGTTGAAAGCTGTAGTCCTTAGATAGATATTTCCAACTAGATATTGTGCACGTCAAACATAAATTGTATTCCAAATTTACGCCCCTGAGAATTTAATGTATGAATTTACCCTAATGGGGCCCATAGGCGTATGGCACTTTATCTCCTAGTGTTAGTGTTTTTTTAATATATTTAGGGTTTTTCATTGTTTATCAATAATAAATATGCCTCCAAGCCTAACTGTAACACAATTTAGAAGGCATGTAGCTACCACATCTCTTCTTAGAGATAAGCTACAAACACCCAACTAGTTTATTGCCACTATGAATGTAAAATATTTTCAGTATTTTGTTATTAATGAATTGAAGTTCTATTTTCCCAGTAACTTTGTGTTTAGATTTAATTTATATTTCATTTCATTCCTTTATAAAGCTAGATCATTGGTATCAAAATGGTTTTCTCTTTCTCTATTTTTCTATGCATGTCCTAAAAGAGGTCAAGGTATAAGGAGTTAGGGATTAAAATAATTTAACCTTTGCAAGAATGTCCTTTCCAACCCCAACGACCTTCCATGGTAGAAGAAGAGAAATACGAGGGCACATGAGTTCCTTTCAAAATATTCCTCAAATGACCCCTCAAGTGACAAAGAAATAAGGTTATGGATTTTTTTTCCTATATCCTTCATTGAATGGCTACAGTGGAAACATCTTCATCCAAAAACCACCTTGGAGGCACCACTCCCTTTAAGGTACAATTCAAGTTTGACATTATGATATTTTAAGACCAGAAAGATGAAAATGCCAGAGATAAATGGTTAAATTTTTTAGAAGGATATTTTTTGGTTCATGACTTTTCCAATAGGGAAAATATTACTTTTGCACTCCTCAAAGCTACCCCCCACGTCAAGTACTGGTGGGGAAACTACTGTGAACAAAGGGATGAGAGGCAAACCTCACACTTTTTAGCCACACCCACTTGGAATTATTTCTGAGACGCCATCAAGGAACAATATTACATTATTGGGAGCTATGAATATAAGTACATAAAATGGACCACACTGCGATAAGGAAGGTACAAATATGTTCCATAGTTCACAAATATTTTTCATAACCTTCAAATGAAGGTGGGTATCAAGGATTCTGAGTGGCATTTGGTACTAAATTACCATGATTGTTTACAAAAATACATCCAGGATGAGATGGATTTCTTGGACATCTCCTCAGTTGGTGATGCTTACTGATACGTTGTGAAGATCGAGAATAAATTTAAACAGAAGAAGAAATACTTGGGATCTGCAAATATAAAGCAGGTAGAAGGTGCCCCCAAATTGCAGAACAAAGGACAAAGCCAAGGTGAGGTGACCATGGGTAACCCATAACATGGAAAATATGAAGAAGGATATAGGGAAGTGGGGTTAGTTCCACAAGAGCCCAACTTACAACACAAGTGAGCATCGTGACAAGAAGTCACTAGTTGTTAAGTTGAAGGGTTCAGAGTCATACACATGTTATAACTCTAAGTCAGACCCCGACAAGGGGTGTGAAAAAAGGAAGTAGTTTATTGATGCAAATTTTAGCACCACCATTTCCCCCACCAAGGTTCAAAATATGAAGCCTAAATATCCATGGGAAAGGGACTGTCTCTTCCACTCATATATGTGGGTGAAGGGGTATCTACCATGGTTCATTGTCAACAGAGGGAGAAAAAATAACCTCTCCTCAAAAGAGGTCATTAAGCGGTTGGGCCTACTGAACACACCACACTCGAAATCATACACAATCATGTGGATCTACCAAGGATGAGATATATACGTTAGCCAGTAGTGTCATATTCCATACAACATCCAACCCTTCACGGATGAGGTGATTTTTTACGTTAATCCTTTTGAAGTTTGTGGTGTATTATTAGGCCAACCATACATGTGGAAGCTTCATGATGTGTATGAGTCCATGCCTCACACTATTATTATTACTTTGGGAAATAGGTTATCCATCATAAGAGAGGTATCCCCACTGACCACCATCTCTTTTATCTCTACTAAGAAATGTAGTAAAATAGTCGCCCAGACTGGGAAATTTGTTTTCTTTTTGATTCACTCTCAATATAAGGGGGAAAATGTGGCCACATCAATGGCCCCAGTGAAGGGTTCCTCCATGCAGTATAATTAGGTGGATAAGATCATGGATGAATACAGGGGCATATTCTCCTCACCCACAAAGGTACTCTTTGAATTTTAGGTCAAGCATTCAATCGATATAACTCTCGAAGCACCTCTACCCAATGGGAAAATATACCATTTCTCCATTATGGAAAATGAAGAGATCAAGTAGGAGATATAGGAGATGTTGAAAAAATCCCAAGTCCAATAAAGCTCCTTAGCTTGTGGGAGCCTATTTATAGTTTTATGGAAGAAGGATGGGACCTGGTGAGTCTTGATCGAATATCAGGAACTAAATAAAATCACTATTTGGAAAAAGTATCCAATCTTGTTGATTGATGACCTTCTTGACCAGCTCAAGGGGTCCAAGTATTTCAACAAGATTGATTTGAAGTTTTGTTATCACCAAGTTTCAATAGAACCCACAAATGTATATAATATTACCTTCAAGTCCATGAAGGGCCTTTTTGAAGGGTTGGTCAAGCCTTTCTGGTTGAAAAACTCCCATGCAGCTTTTATGAGGTTGATGGATGACATCTTGTAGCCCTTTACCAACTCGTTTGTGGTTTTATATCTAGAAAACATCATCATATTTAGCAAGAACTGGTAAGAGCACTTACAACACATTTGAGAGGTCCTTCAAACCCTACGGCAAGAAAAAATATGTGAAAACTTGGAGAAATGCACTTTAGGCATGAGCAAGGTCCAACATATGGGATACATCATAGATGCACAAGGCATGCATGTGGATCCAACTAAGATCCAAGTCATTGAGGACTGGCCATCCACAACCACTCTAACATAGCTTCATAGCTTTTTAGGCCTTGCCAATTTTTATCAGAGGTTCATGTTTGTATTCTTCCATATCACCTGACCTTTGAGTCATGTTACCAAGGGCAGAGTGAAAGCAAAGTTTTCCTGGTATGAGTCCCAATATAAGGAATTCACTGATTTGAACCACTGCCTTTTCTCTCCATGTGTAATCACATTTATAGACCTAAAAAAACCATTTGAAATTGAGACAAATGCCTCCGACTATGTTATTAGTGCAGTTCTCACCCAACAAGGGCATATTGTGTCCTATCATAGTGAGATACTTTCCAACACAATTTGGAGGTACCCCACGTATTATAAGGTTATGTATTCTATCATGTAGGCTTTCCGAAAATGGAAACATTACATCCCAAGGAATGAGAAAATCATCCACACAGATCATTGACCTCTTCAGTTGATACAGACACAAGGGAAATTGTAGAACAATCACCATTAGAAGTGTTATACATATCTAAAAAAATTACACATTAAAATTAAATACAAGAAGGGAAACACCAATCATGATACATATTTCCTCATTTGGCCCCCAGTTTCAGTAGTAACTATTGTTCTAAACTATTGTGACCATGATACCTTTGTTTTCCCACAACCATACAATAATTATCTAGAGTTTGCCACCAAATACCAAATGTTAGTGGATGGAAAGAAACTTCCATATTTCCACCTCTAAGACACAATATTATGCTACCTCATCCACCTTTTTGTTCCTTCAAGTGAGCATGCCAAACTGATTTTGGAGGAGCCCTATGGTCGGGTCGCTAGACACTTTGGTGTGGAGAAAACTATGGCCATACTACAAAATTATTTTTATTGGCCAAGTCTCTAATGGGATCTTGGAAAATATATCAGATCACACATTTAACATGCCATCATAAGGCTGACCATCAACAAGAAAGGCCTATACACTCCTCTTCCTACTCCTAGCCAACCCTAGGAATCCATATCCATGGACTATTTGTCTAGCATCCGTTCTACCAAACATGGTAATGATTATGTATTTATGGTCACTGTAAAATTTTCTAATATGGCTATATTTGCGACTTTCAAGAAGAGTATCCAGCCTCTCTTGAGCAACGCTTGCTTGAATGTTTTCCGTATTGAGCTGAAGCACCTACAAACCATCTTGCATTGCTTCCACCACAGCTTTATACTACTCCTCTAGTGTAGGCCATCGATCTTCGGAGGCATAAGTGGCCTCATATGAGATCTTATCCAAATCATCCTCCATGAGGGTGACATCGTCTGCACCACCTATCTTAGATCCCTTTATTTTCTTATGCGCACCTTTGGGGGTTTCAACAACTTTCATGGTGCCTCTCGGTGACTACTCTCCGGTGCCATTCTTACCATCTCCACCAATGAGATCAACTTCACTATCCACCTTAGTTTCCTTCTTTTCTTCTTTCTTTGCTTCTTTCTTTGCTTATTTCTCTTTGGTAACATATGTCATATCTTTTCTTGATGTCGAGGCTGTGAAAGACTTGGTGGAGCCTTTCCATGATGTTGGCCAAGTCAGAATGAACTGGTCAGTTTTGGCCTCTGTCACAATGTAGGGCAGGTTGTACCATACCCTATCCTTGTGCACATGGATATGTAAATTGTGCATCAACACCTGAAATTTTGCGATGACCTTATACAATTGAGGGTGCGAGTGGATTGCTGAATCCAACCCTCCTTCGAATAAGACCCAAAATATCTTATTTTCCATCACACGCTTTGGGTCTATATAATCCCACAAGTTGGCATAGTGCGCCCCTTCAAATACACTAGGCTCCATGTCTGGGAGGATTTCATTCTTTGTCATTTCCCATGCAACCAGAGAAATGAGCAGGAGCATCCATGAGTAGCAAAAATTCTTACCCTCCTCCTGCACCTCGCACACCTTTTCCAGGAATTTAGTGCATAGGAACTGGGACTAGTTGTAACTCATGCCCTTCTCCCACTGCGCTGCCAGTGAAATGACATGCGTGGGGACCAGCTTAGGCCTGCACTTGTGCATCATTTTGCAAGCCAGGACTAATGTCTCAAGGTGCACTGCTGGATCTTCAATCTACTACACCAAGAAGCCCCTTGTATCACGTCCCACCTTATAATTTCTCTTCACCTTCACAACTACTTTTTTCTCGTGGCTCTTTCCATAGTTCACCATAGGGTTAGGTCCTTCTTTGGCAGGTCGGTAATCTGGTGGATCAGCGTGGCATCGATTGTAACTCGATTCTCAATCCAGAGACAACCATTGTGTACCAACACCAACAGTTGGTGCACACATGTTTCTGTGATGGGATACCTTCCAAAGCCTATGAATCCTCAAAAAGTTAAGAATTATAGCATTGCTCAACCTGTGCACCCAAGGGATGGGCTCTGCATTTACTAATCCACCATACAAAACACATTTGAGGTAGTACTCTAGCACCAATTCTGGGAAGGTCTTCTCATTGGCTAAATCATAGTCATTGAATTTCACAGATGTGATCTTTCCAAACATCTCCCCCTCCAACGTGACCACCTTAGGGATTAATGGCATCTGCAGGTAGAAAAGCTAAAAATGACGAGAAAAATTTCGTTTAATGAGGCCTAACCAATAGTTCCTCGACACAACTCTATTTCCAAGTACCAATCCGTGGGTAGATTTCCTAGAGTATTGACAAAATATGCACCCATTATGGTTGAGGTTCATCACCCCTAGCAGTTGTCCATTTATCCAAGTGCGAGCATGGGTCATCCTTTCTTATGTATACTTCATACAACTTGGTTATTGGGTGAATGAAGCGCATCGCATCATATAGGCACATTCCTCCCAATTTTTAAAGTTCCCTTTGTGCGTATCCCACCAACATGCTGGAGTTGCATGCTTGGAAAGATCAAGTGCCAAGATCCTTTGATATTTGGGGATAACCTTTTCCATTTCTTCCAAAATTAAAACAACATTACAAGAACAATAAAAAATAGGGCAATTCCCGTACCTCTGAGGAGATGCAACATATATTTTTAGTGACTCTGAGGCAACGTAGCGTGGAAACATCATACAGGAGATTATTTCATTTTTCCATTTCCTCATATGAATCAGAGAAGCATGAGCTATAATTTTCCAACTTCAACATCCCACCAATAGTCAAATTAATCCTATCTTCATCTTGTTTGGTCAATTTGTAGATGTTTTTGACATCATCCTCTATGCGCATGGATTCTATATATCTCTCCCCTTCCACAGGATCCAACGATACTATAACCCAAGTACCATCATTTTCAAAGATCATACTCTTGCACTTCAAGTTGGTGGCGCCCCCATGTCGATAGCCCAGTCTAGTCCTAGCAGTGCAGGGTAGGGTTTTGTATCATCAAAAATCTATATTAATTCAAATTATGTGCGTACCTTGACTCCAACGATATCTACTAGAACCTATGGGAGACTTCCCAATGGGATAATATTTTGTTGATTGGCCATGCGTAGCTGAATGGTGGACCATTCCAGATTTTTTTCGCCCATCTTTTGCTAGGTCTGCTTAGGTAGAACATTCCCATAAGATCACAAGTCCAAAATGACCTGATCCATCTCATATTCCCCAATCTGCAAAGTCATGCACATATCCTGACTGGTTCTCTTCTTACTTGTGTAGATCGTGTTTACAACCTTGCTCTCGGTTCAAGGAAACTCTCTATCTTACAGATATCAATCAGATCTTGAACGTTGTCTAATTCTTTCTAGTTATGCAATAGCTTGATGAATGCTTGCAAGAAAGGTTTGACTTCATCATCAATCCTTGCTTCTGTGATTGACTTGGACGTGGAAGCACCTGCAGCAGCAAAACCCTTTCTAGCTTCTACAAAAGTCTCTTTCTCCCTCTGTAGGTTGAATCCTTCCTTCTTTTCAAAGTCCTTCCTGATATAGGTTTCTGCATCAACCTTCTTTCCCTAGTCTTCTCTAGTGGTAGCACCACTTCGTGTAATTATTTTTACGCTCGGATCTTCTTCCCACAGCTTAGCTCTAACCATTTGTATATTCTGTGTAGGCATATACTATTGCTTCTCATGCATTATAGCAATAGAAACAGAACAATATTTAATAACATGATCAAACTCTCTATAATACCTACAAGAGTGTCATAGAAGGTTCGGTAAATAGCACACAAAGTGTCCAACATCTCTACAGTTGTAACAGATTAGTTGTCCTCTTCCGCAACCTGCACCTCCACCTCTCCATTCTCCCCTTCCTTTGGCTGGAGATCCACCATGTCCAGAGGGGGATGCTAGTGAAGATGGGTCAGATTTCACTCTATAGAGGTTGGCATTGTTTATCATCAAGTCAAATTTGCGGAAGTGGTGCTCATCATGGCCAACCGAAGAGAAATACCTACACCATCTCTGCTTCAGTTCTTGTACATAACTTCCTAATTGAGGGCAATGATTTGCGTCATGTCATCTAGCCACTTGACATTCATCGCACCATAGCATGGGAGTATCACTTGGTCTTGCAACATCCCTGGCTCACAATGGATTTGACCCTCACGCTTGCATGTAATCCTGAAGCATGGGACATAGATATTTTGTGTGATCGAAACCTTTACAGTGTATACACCATACCTCTACGCAAACGTCTCTCCCCTGTCCCTGTATAGGTTATGAATTTCCAAATTCATCACTTCTAAATGATTATGGATTTGTAGAGTTCCAAATTAGTCATTATTTCTAGGCACGGCTTCCAGCTTTGATATGGATTTATGCAGGAATGCAACAAAATACACATATAACCATAAACACAGATATCCATCAGAAATAATATTTCATTTTATTAAAATAAAATGACTGAAATAGGCTTACATACATAATAAAAATAAATGTCTAGGGCATTGGTAGGCTTATTTATGAGAAGATATGTGGCAGTTACAAGCCTCTGAACTACATTACACTGAGGCTTAGAGGCCTAGTATAGACATAATGGAAACGAGCGAGCGAGGGCACTGGTAGTGTATCTATAAGAAGAGATGTGATGGCTGCAGGCCCCTCCACTGCGTTCCAATGAGGCTCGAAGGCATATTTATTGTTGAGAAACAATGTAAAACCCTAAACATCCAAAAACAACCAAAACTGTGTGTCCCGTTTCGGTAAATTGGTGTCTCAACTTCTTGGGGACGTAACTTTGGCATACGATCTCCGTTTGACGCGCTCAATACCTAGTTAGAAATATCTATCCGAGGACTACAATTTTTGAGTGAGAAACATTGGCCTATGGCCCATATTGCTCCCGAGTTTTCCAAAAAACTTCATTTAGGGCCTCAAAACAGATCCGGAAGTTCAGGACCCTAAAAACTACAAAAAATAGTAAGTTGTTGAGAAATTGAAAAAATGAAAGAATTGATGGTGAGCATTCAAATGGAATAGGTGGGTGGCCACCAATATCCACCTGGATCATTAGGGCCCCAAAATAGATCCAAGAGTGCAAGACTTGAAAACCTGCTAAAAATAATACGCTGTGATGAAAGTGAAAGGCTAAAAGAATTGATGGTGTGGGTCCCAATGGAATAGGCGGGTGGCCACTGATATCCACCTAGATCATTCCTCCCACATTAAGAAGCAATGGTCCCCATTGCGTTAAGTTCCTCCATGAGAGGGAAATTCTGCTGAACTTGGTATTGGATTTGTCTAGGATGACGTGGACCTGTTAGTGGACGTGCTAGATGTAGATGTGCCACCGGTGGGAAAAATTTAAAGGATCAGGAAAAATTTATCCATCGTCGCATTCCTTTGTTTCGCGATGGCCTCCTGGAGCAATGTTTTGATAGGATCTCCTGCTCCCTCATATTTCTTTCCTTCCGCCATGGGTGATCGTTGGGGTTTGCGAGGCTGTTCTTGCAAGGGTTCAACCAGATCGAGCTCTAACTCCTTATACCCTGACCGCGTTGGGGAAATGAAAAGAAAAATAGAGAAAGAGAAGACCGCTTTGATACCAATGATGCAGAATCATTCAGGAATGGAACAAAATACACATATAACCATAAACACAGAGATGCAATATAAATATTATTTCATTTTATTAAAATAAAATGACTGAAATAGGCTTACAAACATAATAGAAATAAATAGCTAGGGCGCTGGTAGGCTTATCTCTGAGAAGAGATGTGGTGGCTACAAGCCTATGAACTGTGTTACATTGAGGCTCAGAGGCCTATTACAGACGTAATGGAAATGAGCGGGCGAGGTCACTAGTAGCATATCTCTAAGAAGAGATGTGACGGCTACAGGCCCCTCCACTATGTTACAATGAGGTTCGAAGGCCTATTTATTATTGAGAAACAATGTAAAGCCCTAAACATCCAAAAACCTAACCCTAGGAGATGAAGTGCCAAAACTGAGTGTTCCGTTTGGGTAAATTGGTGTTTCAACTTCCGAGGGATGTAACTTTGGCATACGATCTCTATTTGACGCGCTCAATACCTCATTAGAAATATCTATCCAAGGACTACAACTTTTGAGTGAGAAACATTGGAATATGACCCATGTTGCTCCCGATGTTTCCAAAAAATGTTGTTTAGGGCCTCGAAACGGCTCCGGAAGTTCAGGACCCTAAAAACTGTTAAAAATAGTAAGTTGTGCCGAAACTGAAAAACTGAAAGAGCTGATGGTGGATGTTCAAATGGAATAGGTGGGTGGCCACTGATATCCACCTGGATCATTAGGGCCCCAAAATGGCTTCGAGAGTGTAGGACTTGAAAACCTGCTAAAATAGTAAGTTGTGCTGAAAGTGAAAGTTTGAAAGAATTGATAGTGTGGGTCCAAATGGAATAGGTGGGTGGTCACCGATATCCACCTGGATCAAGCTTCATGGAAATTTCAAGCACTTTAGCCTAAGAATCAATTTTCTATTGATTCAAAGGGCCATGGAGGTGTGACAGGAGCATGGAAATAAACCATTATTTATGCTTCTTATCATCATAAGCAAATCCTCCTTCGCTGATAGAGCACTTCAGTCGCTAGTCTGCCTCCCAGATAGATTTTTTTGGATCTTGTCAAAATTATTTTATCTCTGTTACACATTGTGAGTAGGACCTTGCTTTTCTGAATTGTTGCTTCAAAGCTTTCTTGATCTCATCGACATTAGGGTCAACATTCTAGGTTATATATCCCATAAACCAATCCAGTGCATGCCCCTCAAATGCCATAGCTATTTGTGCCCTCTTGACAACATCGGTGTTGACGTTTTGCATAGTCCATAATGCATCTGCAACAAACCAGAATATATCCATGTCTTCATCTCCCACACCTTTAAAGGTGGGTAGCTTCATATGTGCAGCCATATCACCTCCTGGTGGTGGTGGAGGTGGATTAGGAGATGACCTACCCCTGCGCGAGTTCTACTGTGGGGTGGATGGAGGGTTACTTCCTGCGCGCGTAGCTTCACCACTCCCTGTGTCACTATTAGGTTGGTTTCTTAGAGGGGTATATAATGATCTGTCACCTCTTTAGTTAACTTGAAAGTAATTTCTATTGCACATACTTCTTTCAACTTCTTTTGGGGACATTCACCGACTGTGACTGCACATAACACCCTTTTCAAATAATAACATCTTAATTAGAAAAGGCATAGAGCGTATGAAATTACCTCTCGGTCCTTTGAAGAACCTCCTTTTTTCTTCAGAGTATGACACAAACTGATCAACTACAAACTCTGTCACAAATACACCCAGAATTCTTTCAACCCAATGGTCTATAGTGCGAGTGATGCTGTTATCGGTCCTTTCTAACTGTTGGATCAAATCAGGTGTCCATTGAGTGATTTTATCGTCCTTCCAATAGGTTTCAAACATATCTAACCTTAATAACCACTATTGTAATTCATGCGCAAAGGTCACAAAAAATATTTTGTGGACCTTTGTGAAAATTTACCTTGGTTCCCAATCTTCAGTGGACCATTTGTTACTTATATTCTCCTTGATGGCGAATTCGCGTATCTTTTTCTCAAACCAATCTTCTAATTTAGTCTTTGATGTCTGCCACAACATCTAAGCTATCTAAAAATTATCCTGGTCCCAACAACGAAAACATTTATTGGTTGAAGGGTCCTAATCCAGGTTCAGAGTTAGTGCGTAACCAACAAACCCTCTTACTATTGGCCCTTTCGGAAATGACCTACTTGCACATGCCAAAGTCTCACCCGAAGCAATATGGGGGGGTGATGGAACCAGGTTTCCACACCCTGCGAGATAATTAAATGAAGTGGGTTTCCTCAGATTTATTTTAGTAAACAGATTTCCTAGCGCACTAGAAAACCTAACTAGAAACCCTAGGTCAACCATCACAGGTTAACCCTGCACGTGCGCACAGTCAATAGATCCACAATCCCTTTAATTGTTATAAAAATGTAATATTCAACCTTTAAAATAACATATCTATGCAATTATCTTACACATCAACAATATAAAGAGGTACCCAAAACCGATTCGATTACAGATAATAGAAATCATACACAGAAAACACAATTCATACACAAAAGCGAATCACAGATGAATTCAGTAAACAGAATTGCTAAAACAGATATTTATTAATTAACATTCACAGTAACTGGTACCATTCATCAGATATACCCATGCACACAGCCAGCGAGATCCGCACATAGCCAGACTAAGGTCTCCGTGCACATAGCCAACATGAGCCTTTTAGACACAAAAACTACTACAGATTCAACTTCAGATTTCTATCATCAATCATCCATCTATTACCTTACCTATCTATCCGACTCGATCTATACTCTTATTTATACATTTTATTGCGCTCATACTATGGTCCTCAAACCATGGTTTGAGATCCCTAGTTTACCGATTAACCCATTACAACTCACGAAGGGGCTTTGACCCACCCTAAAGCCCCTTGAATCTTCTTTGCATAGCGTGGATGACTCAGAACTAACATAATACTAATATTTTCCCCAAAATTGCAGTCCTAAGGGACCCTGCTCCAACATGTGCCAATGTATCCCTCTGGAAGTTTAGGACTCTGTATAGGGATACCGGACCCAAAATGGAGACCATTTGCAATCCTGCATAATATCCAATGCCTCCCCTAGCCTTCTAGTACAGAAAATCATTTAAATAAATCGATTTAAAATGCTTAGAAACCATGAAAAATAGGTGGGCACTTCATAATGGCATGTCGTTCCATAATGGTCTTTGGAATGTGCTAATTTTTCCAAGCTCCAAGGGGTGTTAACAAGATACCCTATTAGGTGGTTTATACCTTTAAAGGGGTTTTCATGTCCAAATTACATCAAATGGTGGTGGCATGCAATAAAGAGATGAATGGAGCACATAATAAAAGGGAAAATACTGGTCCACATGCCAGAGTACAAGGGATACTAGTACAAGTAATCCCACACTTGGGTATATAATGTATAGGTGGGAGAAATCGTGGTGCATGAGATAACCCAATCTTGAATTTTCCACCCTTATTTATATTCCTTTTTACTTTTATAATTTTTATTTAATTAACTGCTTGAGGGCTCAAGGATAAGTGCATTATGTGTAAGGTATAACAATGGATACCCATTTTAAGGTAAGGAGGTCCATATTCCACCAGGGGTTGGGACAATCATGGGTTCTAGAATGAGAAAGGAGGCTCATCTAAGGCCTATAGGAACCACAATGATGGCCATGTGTATAGGGTAGAGCTAATGCATTTGGAGTTTTACCACATTATAAATGTGTTTGTCCCAGACATCTTTTGAATTTTGTAGTACATTTTCCTATTGAATATGGACAATTAATCTTTTACTTTTCATTTTAGCTACATCAACCTCTAGAGCATCATTTCAAGCTCATTGAAGGTGTGGGCAAGGGGAAGGGGAGGCTAAACCTATGTGGACCAACTGGAGAAATGTGGATCTAGGTGGGAAATATAATGAGTGGGGCTATAATAAGAGGAAGGGAAGTGATATATGTGGATTAGGGAGTGATACAACACAACCAAAATTGGGGTTTATAATGTAGTGCGTTCCTAAAACCTAATGGCCAGTTAAAGATATCCCACGATACTAGGATCCAAAGGTAACATCCAAATGAGGTCTAGGGGACAAGAGCACATACCTAACCCACGCTTTCTGCTGAACCACCCAATTAATCCATTACCAGAAGTTTCCATGATAAGTAAATTGAAATACTTAGTTACAAAATGACAAGGAATACCTTTAGGTTCGGGAGGCCCACCTTCAAACATACGATCATGAAAAACGGGTGAGGGACCACATGGCTCACTCAGATGGTAGAGAAATGGCACAACGATCTAGTTGGTGATTACAAGGGGTTGCTGGTTGTCGGATGAGGATCATATTAGATAAAATTTTGTCCTAGGGAT
Organism: Pinus albicaulis; assembly: GCA_034641835.2. Classification (NCBI taxonomy): domain Eukaryota; kingdom Viridiplantae; phylum Streptophyta; class Pinopsida; order Pinales; family Pinaceae; genus Pinus; species Pinus albicaulis. Next base: position 576,056,581 of record CM076581.1, read on the forward strand.
GTCACCCACAAAATGGTGGGTAACATTTGGCTCCAACTTGGACATGATCTCTTGAGAAGTGGGAGAATCTATTCGAATGGGAGGTCACGAGAACATCAAAAACATCTTGGTTACTATAGACATGTTACCTACACATATCAAAAAATAAAACCCATGGGGAAACATGCTGATGTAGGAGCATCATGGTTCCAAAAATTTGTACATTTAGTAGAATCTAGGGGGTCTTGTGTTTTTCAAGAGTTGGTTTCCTAAGATTCATATTCTCCTACATTCGAGAACATTTACAAATATGCATCTCAATATTTTATTAAATCCTATATTGAGATGAGTAATTGATGAGTGATTGGTGTGGATTGAGATATTCTGAAATATTGTAAATCTTAAATTAGAAAGTAATTCATAATTTATGGAGGATCCTTAGGATTTAGTTGAATGTTGAGATCTTCAAGGGATAAAGAAGATATTTTAGGAATTAATTGAGGACATAGAAAATTTTTAGGATTTTATTGAGTAACCTATGGATCTGAACCAAAATTGGTTACAAAACCTTTTGTATATAATTGTAAAGCCTAAAAGGCACAAAAAGTAGAAAAAGGAAGATATTCTTAGAGAGAAATTTAATTGTAAGCCTACGGGCATATACAAAGAGAGAGGAAGAGAAAATGGCCATGTAAACATAGACCAGGTGAAGCCAGATTGTAAGCAAATTTTCTTGTATTTGTACATGTATTTGTTTAATGTGAAATCAAATTCCCATTTGACTGTGTATAATTTTTGTTATGTGCTGAGTGATCCGTAATAGAAATAATTCGATATCAGTGTATTAATTCCCTGTAATAAATTCTAGATTGATTGTATAAGTCTTTATGAGTGATAAAATACTTATGGCTGGGTAGAATCTGGGTGATTTCAGTATGGGAATTAATTAGCTGAGAATAAATCTTATGGGAGTAAATTTGTGCAGATAAATTATGTACAGGTCGAGTAATTATGATTCAGAGAAGTAAGACAGAAAGTGATATGTATTCAAGTGAGATGATGTAATTATTATCTAAATAATAAATAGTAACCAATTTGGAGAGATAACATTGAATAATTCTGAATAAACCCAGGAAGAGTAGCGGGAAGAAAACTGAGCAACATAGCGACATAAAGCAGAGGAATCGACGAAGGCAGAGAACACTTAGAGATTTCCAAAGAGGTGAATGGATGAACAATATTAAATCGCAGAATTGAAGCTGTAAGATTTAAATGGCAGAGATCAGCATGAGAAGAAATGAAGGCGAGAGATTAAACGATGAACACTATAACACAAGGACAAGTTTGAAAGTTGTGGCCGTGGATGCATTTCAGTGTGGCCCAAAATCACACATCAGAGATTTTAGAAGTTACATTAAGAATTTCACATGGTATTCTAAATATTTGCGATGCGATGCAGGTGGATCATGAGTTTGAACATCGCGGATTTTAGAGAAAATCGTTAACTCTTTGCAAGGTAAAGGTTTTTGTTTGCCATGCGATAAAAAATTGCCACGTGTCATCCTGACGCTTTAGCGCATATCGCATATGATAAATGATAATGTTAAGGAGGAAAGGTAAATCTGTGAAACATTGATTTGAGGTAAGTTACTGATTATGCAATGTGATGTCATCATCACAAATCTACCTCAATATTTTTAATGTTTAGTGCGGATTTTGTTTTTTATGTTCGACGATAGGCGATATCGTATGTTCTTCGAACTGTGATATGGTTTGGAGCTGTATATTGGGATAAGTCAAGGAGTTTTTGCAGAAATTTGCAACCAATTTTGAAGTGTTTTCTTATGTATCTGCACCTTAACCCACAGGTATAAGGTAATTATGTAATGTGAAGCCGTTTAGGAAACAAGGTAAGGTGATGGTGTGACAATGCATGGAGGTAAAAATTTACCGAAGAGCCACTTATGGTTTTAAAGTTTCCGTGTGCATTTGATGAATGACACAGGTTAATGTGTTTAATTGCGGGGTTAATTTCGTTAATCCTACATCTTTGGTTATATGCGGCCTTATGGTTGAATCACATGTTTTTATGGTTTATTATGATCACCCATGCTTAATTTTAGGTTGTAAAATCAACAAATAACAAAATGTGGAAATTTTAATCTAAATGGAGCTAGTAAATTATGAGAAATATCATATGAAATTACTTCTAATGTGAAAATATGCATGCCATGCATCCATCATATGGGGTTGTAAGAAAATAAAGCTAGTGCAACCAACATATCATCATATTAATATAGATATACCTTCCTCTATGATTACTCATGCAAAAAATCCCAAAGAAATTACAATAAAAAACACATGGAAGATGATGTGGGTGGGAGGTAGGAAAATATGGTTTACATGTGAGGTGAGAGGAATTTACGAGAGAAGGAATATGGTTCAATTTAGAAGTGTAGGGCCTTTCCTCTAAGCACACAATGATGGAATGAATGATTATCCACAAGAAATTATTATCACAATCATTGCATATATTGTTGTGCTTTGTATATGCCACATGATTGTGATGAGAGGGGAAATATTGAGTGCAACAAATGAGTTGCTTAATTTGGTGGTCACATTGAAGGTGGGAGGTAATGGAGTGATCAAAACCCTGAGGGTGTGTCCAAGGAGATAAGGTATGGTCAATGAGGGGCTCCTCCTGGACACTATACTCAGAAGGAGGGAAAGGCTCATGGTCACTTGATATCATATGAAAAGGGGTGAGGGGATCACTTGAGGAAGACTCAAGTTGTTGAAAAATATGGAAAGGAAAAGGGGATGGAAAATAATTATTTTCAACAGGTTCTTCCCCAAAATCACAATGTGAAGGCTCGAGATATTTTAATATAGAGATGTGGATAGGTGGGAGCCTTATTTATTTCCTTAGTATCAAAGATTTGGTCTCTCCTGAAAGGAGAATTATTCACTTTGAACTGCCCCTCTTCATGCAAGGGAAAATAATAATTCTCCTTTCCAAGGGTATCAATGGATATGTCATCATAAATAAGACCTGATAGAAAGGGAAGACCAATCTCAGCCTCATCCTCCTTGTTGGTTTTGTAAATAGGAGCACAATAAAAGTCAATAATTTCCCATTTCTCCTTTTCAATGTGGAAGGGATCTCCAATATCATCTTCCAAGCGGCTAATGCGATCACCTTCCTCAAGGTTATCAAAAGGATAGTCATCAGGAGTAATGTCCTTAAGAAATATAAGGCTAGTCTCAACTTCCCCTTCCATAAAATCATCCTTCCCAACATATGCATTATCAAAATCATCCTTTTCATCATGTGGAGCCAATGAGAACTAATCTCCCTTCTCATTACTTAGATTATCAATGTCTTGATGATCATTTATGAAGGGTCCTCTTGAATGTTTAATGCAGGGTGTAATTGGAAATGTCTAAGAAAGCCATCAACGAACTATTTAATAGATGGGATGCTCTTATATTCATGACTATGGAACCATGAGTTATGAGCGTAGAGAGATCTCATGAACAATAACATAAGCACATCCTGGTGACCTACCTTTTATTTTGAAGTATGTGTATTAAATATTTCTACATGGTCAATTGTGGAGAGCAGATCACCATCAGACACGGGAACCCCACACACTATCCTTCTTGTGACATGATTAGGGTGCCCAGAGACACTAGTGATCTCTAGAGTGGGAAAGTAATCAAAGAAAGAAACCCTAATTCGTGTATACATGTAAATTTTGTAGGATTCACCAAGGTGAATTTAAATATTCCTACAAAAAATTTTGCTTCACCCTACAAGTATCAACCTTAAACTTAAATGAATAAATATGCCTTTGTTATTCCAATGGAGTCTCCAGTAATGATATGTCAATATTTCATATGGGGAACAAAACACACATCTCTTTTCCCTGACAATGGCGATAGAAATGTTATCGATAAAACCAGGAGAGGTCTTAAAATGGGGTCCTTAGAGGGATACTACCAAATCAAGGGAAACAATGGAGAAATATGCCACTGTCACATTAGATAAGGCTCCATACTCTTTACCAAATTTCACCGATGGGATAGGACCCAATATAATAAGTACCACAAATAATATATACCAAATATGGGGTGAGGGGTGATCCTAGGGGCCTATTCACAAGAGTGGCTCAAATACATAGCTTGCTTACTTAAGAAGGAAAGGTTGAAGGAAATAAAGAAAGGGCTCAAGGAGAATTTCAAGGTCAAGGTTTAGGATATGTATCTTATAATGGAGGCCCTCAAACCCTAAAATTATTGTGAAGGCTTGGATTGTAAGTGGTCTTTAAAGAATTATCCTTAATCACTTGTGGGATCACACAAGGCCAAGTGGACCCGAGGGGTATGTCAAGGGGGGTAGGTTTTAGAAGCCAATGATATAATTGACCTATTTCAAAGGGGAAAAGTACCAAAGCATGAATGTTTAATATACAACGATGTAGGGATCCCAATGAGTTCTCTCACCTAAGGAAACCAAGAGAAAAATTGATATTAAGGTTAGGGCTTGAGGTATCTCAAAATCCCACCATAGGAATTGCCTCAAAACCTGAGGGTTCCTAGGAGAAACCCAAATGCAAAGGATTCAAAGATATCAAACTTTTTAAGTGGCTTTTTTGTAAGATAACTGATGCCCTAGGAGGTCTAGAGGGCTAAACCTAGAAACAAAGAAGTGGGAGAAGGAAAATAGGTTAAATTTCATCACCTTTATGGTTGACCAGTGCCTAATACTTTAGGGATATTTTGATTCAAGATTAATTATGACTACAGATATTGAATTTTCTATGTCAAGGAGGCCTTAATGACCAGTTCACATAGATTTAGGGCAACAACAAAAGAAACTTCAAGATATTTATACTTCATTTTGAAAAATATATGGCTTATCAAGATGAATTTCAATGAAGAATCATATTTAGGAACATTCATTCATAATACGTGGCCCATACATGAAGCATCACTCTCTAGAAAAAAAAATTCCACAACTTCACATAAATGGATGTAGTCAATTAACCCTAGTATAGCAAAATCTCAGAAACAATGTATGTGACAAAAATATAAGGAAAAAATATAATTAAATTTCACTTAAATGTATTAAGACTATATCCAACCATCAAATATTTTCCAATTAAGAATCTCCAATAAAACATAAAATAATCCAAACATCAAAATTCATTGCATGCTCCAAAATGTCGTCCTCCAAGAAGGATAACTAAGTTCTCTAAAAATGTACATGTCCAATTTAGGTGATGATGCTAAAATGAATTCACATAACTTGTATTTATACACTCGTAATGAGTTTTATTTATCTAATTAGGCTTACATTATCCCATCTAATGAAATAATGTGAAAATTAACTAACTTTTGGTGACAAGCCCACCAAACTAGCTCATAAACAAAAGAATAAGCCTCTCTAGAGGTTGAATGATCAATAATACATGTCGTTGGGTCTTCTAAGAAGCTTAATGAAGTCCATAAGTTCCATAATGATGAATAGGTCTCCCAAAAGTAGTGGAAAAGGGGTTGGCCCCTTGTTATCCAAATAATAAACGTGTGGTGCTCCCAATGGGTATGGGGGAACAAAAGTAACCCCATGGGTCTCCAAATCGATCAAAGATTCTTGTAGACCATCTGTAATGGCTTAGAAAATAGTGTAAGTGATTCCACATCAACATACATGTCCTATTTCATGTTCCAATTACATCGTACAATTGTGGGGTCAGCTGGGCATGGTGAACAAGGTGCATCTTCCTCGTCCAATAGGTCAATCTCAAGCAATATATGAGAATATCTATGGATCCATGGAATTTTTTCTACTATTTTGGAAGCCTACACTAATACGTTTGGCGGAAATTCAGACACTTTAGTTCTGACACTTTTGTCCTATTGTCAGAAATTTCCCCAAATTTTATCAATTTTTCAAATCCCGCCAACAACCATCGCTATACCGATGTTTAGGGACATTGTCGCTTTTGCAAAATTCATGAATGTCGTCGGTCTTGTGACGTTTGGCACAAAACGTTGGAAGAGCGACGTTTGTGGGGCATAACGTTGGAAATGCGAAGTTGCTAACATATTCATCGGTCTTGTGACATTTGGCACAAAACGTCGGAAATGTGACGTTGCTAACATTTTCGTCGGTCTTGCGACGTTTGGCACAAAACGTCGGAAATGCGACGGTGCTAACATATACGTCAGTCTTGCGACGTTTGGCACAAAATGTCGGAAATGCAACGTTGCTAACATATACGAACCCATGACAATTATAGGTTGTATTAAATTTTATTATTTTTATTATTTAATTTTATTATTCTAAGTTGTTAGACATCATTATTATTATTTTTATAATTAAATTTTATTATTATAAGTTGTTAGATATAATTATTATTATTTTTATTATTTAATTTTTTTATGATTATTTTTATTATTTAATCTTTTATGATTATTTTTATTATTTAATCTTTTATGATTATTTTTATTAAATTTTATTATTTAATTTTATATAGATTGTATTATCATTTTCTACACATGACAATTAGAGGTTGTATTAAATTTTATTATTTTTATTATTTAATTTTATTATTATAAGTTGTTAGACATCATTATTATTATTTTTATAATTAAATTTTATTATAACACCACCATTGTAATGTTTTTCCACCGTATGGCATACTTTGGAATATGATTTGCCACCATAATTAAACCTTGGAAATTTGGGTTAGTATATATAATGTGTGGAATTATATAATAAGGTTTGGATTAAATACGAATATATATATATAATGCAAATTTTAATTTAAAATATAATTATAATTTCATATTTAAGTATATTTTTTCTCATTAATATATAAATATAAATTTATTTTTACATATAATGTTATAATATAGTTTCAACCTAAACATCACATTAATAATTTCACATTCAAATATATTTTTTAAATAGAGTTTTAACTTACTTTTATATATAAATATAAAATAGAATAATTTTTTTGAAAAAATAAATATCTAAAATTATTATAGAATTCACACTGCATTTCAAATATATTAACAATTATATTTTAAATACATTTTTTTATATATAGTTTTGAAATAAGTTATTAGATTTGTGAATAAAATTAATTACATTTGAATTTTGTCTAATTTCTTTTTTGGTAAATTAATTTCATGAGGTTCACAAATCTCAAGTCAAATTTAAACTAGCTAAACAAAAACTTAATAATTTCATGGAAATCATCTAAAAATTTATTGAAATATCAAACTTGATAGTAGACCAATATGGGTTTAGTTAGTTTTATGAGGATCATGTTGGAAGTTATGTTGTTAATTTACATAGAACACCACTTTTTTTGTATAATAATTTTGTTTCTATTTTTTTTTATCTTTATCTTCACGATTCTAATATGTTAAGTTTTTTTTTATACCACATACATTTAAATTATATAATTTTGTACATTTATAAAGAGTTATAATAGAAGCATAATAGTTCAATAAAATATAAAAGTTAAATAGTTGGGGTGGCAGGAGGGGGAGGGGGAGAGATTCTCCTAAATCCTGATGGAGTATGAAAAATAAAGTACTTATGGGGGCTAGTCAAAATAATGAACAATCTCACATAAATGTATGGGCTTTTTCCAGGTCTCCAATTGGCTAATGATCGAGATGTCTCTAAGTTAGTGATCTTGGGGGATTCCCTTATCACTATTCAACACCTTCAAAAAGGTTTTCTCCTGAAGAACAACAATTTATCCCTCCTCCTTAGAAAAATCAATAGTACCCTAAAATCATTCTCTCAAAAGGCTTATTACCACATTTTAAGAAGCCAAAAAAAAGAGGCGGATACACAAACGAATCAAGCCTTCCTTCTTGAAGGAAGCGGGTTTGTATGAGATCAATGACATGTCAGGTTGGAAAGATATTCCATGAATAATTCCACTCAATATAATTGTTCCTCTCTCTTGTTTTGCTAGTTGGATATATGCACCATGAGAATTATTTTTTGAAGATTTCCAAAGCCCTCCTTTCTATGCCCCCCTGTCTCCTCCTATATATGCACATATTTGCATCATGCATAACATTTGGCATCAGGATCACATCATTAAGGTTGAGGTGGTGGTTTGTGCGGGTGTTGGCCACACGCCCATTTACCCCTCACATGTGGATTCTTATGAAGTTGGACAACCCTTAATTCCCTCCTTTGCCTTAGTACCAAGTTCATTGATGGATACAGGGTGGGGAGAGTTAATGAATTTCGTGGTTGATTCAATCCCTCGGGCATGGGAGTTCACTAGTCTAAAGGTGGAATTCATGGTTGGTGTTAATATGATAAGGCAGAAAGTATCAGTTCAAGGGTGTGCCCTTGAGAGTCAAGACAACCCTTCTGCTAGTTGGTGGGCTCTCCACACCTTTGTAAACTCCATCGACGCTAAGAATTATTTCAATCTTATGTGTCTCTTGCTCGGTGTTGTGAACATTAATGTCTCACTCATCTCATTCAAAGTGAAAACATGGGGAATTCTCTTGTCTTTTCTTGGTTCAGTTTCCTCCAATGTAGTAAGAAGTTAGGAATATTTCCCCTCCAGGTTGTCAATGGATTTTCAAAAATCTCAAGAAGTCAAGTTGGAATTTTTTCCAGTGGGTGTTGAATTTGTCATCTTCGAATTTCAAGCTTCTTCACTACCCTATGCACATCCTGCAACCTTTTCCATGGAAATAGGTGTTACTCTGTTGAGGGCACCATCACTGGTGTAGCTTCATGCATCCCAAGTCTTGCACAATTTCCCCTACATAAATACTAACTTCTTTGGTACCCTTAGTTCTATTCTACTTTTTTTTCTTAGTTGGAAAACTCCCTCCCTTTCTTCCAACTTGTCCTTTCCATGTTCCGATAAATTTTGGGTCTCCTCCTTGTGTAGGTAGCTCTCCTAGCTCAAACCTCTCCCCCTCTCCCCCTCTATTTCCAAGCTCGGGTCGGGTTGTTTCAGTTGAGGGCGCCTGCCTAAACGCGTTTGGGTCGGGTCGTTGCAGTTGAGGGCGCCTGTATCAAATTTTCTAAGTTGTGGCCGCACGAGTTCCCTGTGCACGTTCGTGTGGCCCATTTGCAAGTTGCTCCCTTGTGCCCTCGTTCGGTCGTACGCACTGTGTCGCGCCATGTGAGGGCGCCCGCCTAAACGCGTTTGGGTCGAGTCGTTTCTTTTTTAGGGTGGTTGTATCAAATTTTCTAAGTTGTGACTGCATGGGTGCCTTGTGCACATTCATCTGGCTCATTTTCCATTTTCCCCCTTGTGCCTTCGTTTGGTCAGGCGGGCCGTGTGAGGGTGCCCGCCCAAACGTGTTCGGGTCGGGTCGTTTCGTTTGAGGGCGGTCATATCAAATTTGCTAAGTTGTGACCGCAGGGGTGTCTTGTGCACGTTCATGCAGCCTATTTGTCATTTTCTCCCTTGTGCCTTCATTTGGTCGAGTGCGTCGTGTCATTTCGTTTGAGGGCACCCGCCCAAACACGTTCGGGTTGGGTTGTTTCGGTTAAGTGTGCCCGCCCAAACGCGTTCGGGTCGAGCCCCCTAAGTCCCCAATCCCTAATCCCTTAACTACTAACTCATTATTCAACCCCTAACCCCTAAATGCACCTAAATCCCCTAACCCCTAATCCCCAATCCCCTAAGCCCTCCAAATTTGAATTAGCCTTGAAGAAGTAATTTTTTTCTGCAATATGGTTTGTAAGTTATTTAAATAGAGGTATCTTATCTAGAGTTCTTTTTTAGATCCACAGTTTCATTTACTAATTTTTGAACAAGGCGTATGACACTCTTCATGTCTATGGGATTTTTATCTTGAAGCTCATTATCTATAGGAGTATTTGCTGTTTCAAGGGTAATTTCCTGATGGAGAAAATCACAATATAGGGTTTAGGACGCATTATTGCGTTATTATTGCTTCAAGGGTTTGCTGAACAGACCCCAAATCGTTCATTTCCTTGCTACTTATCAGGTTCTTACTTCTGTCTAATTCACTATATACTCAGATCATGAATGTGAGAAGGCTGTTTGCAGATTATATTATTATTGTATCAACAATGTAATGATTTCTGTGTAGTTATATATTTCTTGTCAAAAACCTCATCTTCAGAAATATTTTCTTGTCATTTTCAAAATTGGCTGCTTCATATTTGAGCACAACATGCAGCTTATCTAATACGTTATTGAAGCTAAGAGCTCCATCTTTGGGGCAAGCTACTTTTTGGGCGCTAACTCCACTATGTGTGGGGTTAATTAACCCTATGCCTACAATGTTTACTATTTTCATATCAGATTGTGTGGGGGTAGATAACTCATAGCCATATCACATAGGCACCATTCACTTATAAAGGTTCCGCAAACTCTGCCCCCAATTTGGTTAATCTTGCTCAGCTTGAAAATTTTGAATTTTCATAGATGATTGATTTTCCTCTTGCTCGAATGCAAAAGGAAGATGAATTTCATATTTTTCCTCCATAATTTCCACATTCGACATCTATTGTAGCTATTCATCTATGCTCATCTGGAATCACCACAAGTTGTACTTTTTCTTTTGCAATGGATTCTTGATGTTGATCTCGATGAGATTTCTCCTCTTCAAAAAACATATCCTGGTTGTAAGCATGGTTGGGGTATGTTGATGTTCAGACAAAAACTACAAATTTTAGCCCTTGATTTGCTAGGGGTTACCTTATATTAACGGTGGTGTATTCATACTCCTTCTAAATAACCAATAAAGGGTCAAGGAAATTGACCAATATGTTGTCAAGTTTTATCTTATCCATCTTTGGGGAAAGCTTCTTTTCGGCTAACTCCACTGCTTTTGATCTCAATTTTTCCACTTTCTTCCTTCTCTCATATGATATCTGAGCCTTTACCTTTCTCTTCCCTTCTAATTCCGTAATAGTGTCATAGTGATGCCAGCCAAATTCTTTGGAAAGCCTTCCTAGCAGAAAATACTTGTGATCTGGCTAAAGCCTCAACACTTTCAGAGCATCTGGAATGACCATTCTCTTATTCCGGTCATATGGTGGGGGAACCCCTTCAAAAGCCCTTAGCCTAGAAAGTGCTGGAGCACCATGCTTGGTTTTTTGTGGAATCATTCCTCTAATTCTCCAGTATTCAAATCCTTCTCTTACTTTATTGTCATTTGCCCGTACCTAACCAATGAGAGCACAAGAACACCTATTTATATAAAAGCACCTATAACTTCTCTTACTTTATTGTCATTTTACCATAACTAACCAATGAGAACACAAGAACACCTATTTATATAAAATCACCTATAATACTTTTGTGGGTTTCACTAATATCCCTTTAGTTAGTGTGTGCACGGTAGCCTAGATCCTAAAGTGATTCTCGTAAAATGATAATCCACTAGGTGTATTTGTTCTTAAAAAAATATGCATGGATAGATGTCCCATTTATGGCCAAGTTCCACCAAAATGGTTCCCCATACCTACCTAGTAACTCAATTACATTTATTTCATGACAAGACTACCCTACAACCCACCAAATTTCTATCATATCCTTGACGTCAACAACAATTTGTTGTTCAAGATATAGCTAAGTTGGAACAAACTTAGCTCTAAAGCTTAGGATATTTTTCCACCTCTAATGTTTATAAACCAATAGATATAAAATTTCTAAAGCATGTGGGAGCCCTTTAAGTATCACCTTTCCTATATTGACCCTGTCTTAAAAATCATGAAAAATGTCCATAGATGAGTTATCCTTACTAAACCAAAAATTTCATTGAAAATAATCATTCATACCATAACATTATTACTTCCCTTTTAACCACATAAAACTTATTTTTAAGTTACCATAATTCCTCTTTAATATCACATAATTAGATTAAAAAATCAACCAAAATCTCTAGTTTATGAAATAAAAATTCAAAATTTTATATATAATTAATAATTTAAATAAATTTCTTAGATCTAATATCATTAATAATTATTTATAATCAACAATACCACTTATTTACCCAAACACCTTATTAACCCCAAGAAAAGTCTCACACATTTTATTTAATGGAATTTGAGTGGCCTTAAAAAACACACATATTTCATTTCAAAATGTCAAAAATTTTCAAATATCAAAAGTTTTAATTTCCCTCATTCATTTTAATTTCCCTCGTTCATTTCCCTCTAGTTGCATGGTTTGTCCGGGGAAGGAGGAAGGATGCGGCCATATTGTCACCGGATTTTGAGAAAGGATGCAACCATCCTATTGCAGGTTTGTAGGAAGGATGTGGCCATACTGTCGCAGGTTTGGAGGAAGGATGCGGTAAGTAAATAAATTGATCTCGAGTGCCTATTGCAGGTCTGCTCTGATACATTTGGTTGAAGTCCGGTGATTTATTTCCTTCTACAGAAAGAATCTGCTCTGATACATCGGATCCATATTTTTTTTGGTCCTATGATCAACAAAAATTATCATAATAGTCTTGTGCCTTGTATACAAACATCAATACCTGCCTCGCGGATTCAAAGGCCCTTCATTCAACCCCAAGCAGTGGGATTTGGAGAAGTAAAATTCAAGAAAAAGTGGTGAACTCTGGAGAATATGTCGTCAAATGCCCCAGACAAGGTAATCCATGTATTCATTCAATAGTCCCACCGAAAGATTTATTGTTGTAATGGATTTACCTAAATATGCAGTGCTTTTCGTTAAGTATCTGTTTTTATCCAATGATAATGCAATTCCCTTTAGTTTTTTTTGGTTTTGATATTGCAATCCACCTTCTCCAAGTTTCTTTGATAGCTGATTCTTCCCACTGTCCTAGCTGGCCTATAGTCGCTTTGCATACTGCCCAGATTCGTTTGGTGAAAGGGCATTCCTGGAAAATGTGAATGATCATTTCCTCACTGTTTTTGTACAAGGGGCATCAACTAGGCTCAATCAAATACCTTCTTTGAACCACAACCAAGGTTGAGATATTTCTTTCGGTACCACATAAAATTTTTTGCCTTGGCTGGGCACTTATATTTCCAAAGCATTTTCCTCCACCACTTTAACTCTGCAAGGACTCAAACTGCAATCACTGTGATGTATCCAAGCTTGGGGACATATTCACCAAAAGCAGAGGAACTCCAGAGAAGCTTTTCCTCTATGTTAGTTAGTCAAATTTGACGAGCATTCAGATCATTTACATATGCATTCCATGATTCATGAAAATCTTCTTCTAATCCTAGCTCCCCAACAGTCATCCATCCGTGTCTCCAATTGGTAGTTTTGGCTAGGTTTTCAATGTGTGCAATTCTGACCCTACTGTTTTGATTTTGTTCAGTATATCAGTTATAAATCTACTATGAATTAATTTCCATGTGCTAGGTTCAGAATTTAGCACAAACAACAGCACCCATATACTGGAAAACAACCCTGCAATGCTAGTATCTGTTAATATTCATTCCTTTCCTTTGTGTTGGTCCAAAACATAGGTGAAAAGAGATTCTGTTGCACAATCTTCACAATCAAACCTGATTTCATGTCATCCATACATAACTTGTTATGCATCAAAATATGGATATCTTCATGTTATAACAACTGGTAATATTGTATTTGAATGCTGGTTCATACTGTTGTCTCTATCAACAACACTCAGTGTTTACAAACACCTGTTTTACATTATGTATTTGCCAAACAGTACCACTCTAGGCACAAAAGCAAGGCAACAGTTAGCCTTAAAGGCATCATCCCTGTCACATGAAAATTAGGCTTAGGAGTGGTGCCTTCTTTGCTGGATTTAGCACAAAGAATCCTGCTTCTGTGAGAGTAAATTAAATTAATCCCATGAACATTGCCCCTCTCTACAAGCAAATCAGTCACAAAGAAGCTCATTTACAGTTCACTCTTTGCAAAAAAAAACAATGACATAAAACTAATCATTTGTATTCATAACTTGCCAAGGAAATTATCCTTGAGAAGGCCATCAATTAGCATTATCCACATCCCTTCGTTAGGGTTATGTCCACTTTGCAATGCATTGTCAAACAACCTTTCCGCTTCTTGCACCTTGCTTTCTTTACAAAGTCCAAGAATCACATAATTGTACAAAGATAGCTGTGGTTCATAACCATTTTCAACCATTCTATCCAAAAGCTACAAAAAATAGAAGCAGTTTCCTTGTTTACAGTGCCCATTAATAAGAGCTGTATAAATTGCTTCATTGGGATAGAGGCCTCTCTCTAACATATTTTTTATCAGCTGCCTCAAGGAGTCTGCCTGATTTACATAATCCTACAATTAAGGCACTATAAGTATCTACAATAGGCTGACAATGCTTCTCCATCATTTTCTCAAGAAGCTTAAATGCAATAACACTGTCTATTTTGAGTGGCATTCCATCTAGGTCATGAATTTCATCCAAGTTATCAGGATCTAAAATACATACTGCATCCTCATCAAGAATCAAGTGTTCTTTTTGTATCTTGTTTTCTTGAACTATACCATTCATAAGCTCACAATAAGTTCGATAATTAGGTTGGCATCCTTCATTTATCATCTTACTTAATAGATCAAAAGCATGATCCACCCTGCCTGTTTTGACTTTGCCTTCAATCAATGATGTATATATTACTTGGGTAGGCTGTAAGCCTTTCTCCTTCATTTTATCAATGAACATTTCAGCCTCTTCCAGTTTGCCTTCCCTGCAAATTCCATAGATCAGTGCACTGTAAGTGTAGACATTTGGAGAACAACCTTGCTTTACCATTTTGTCTAATACTTTATATGCAAGATCAATGGCACCGGCTCTACATAGTCCATCATCAAGCGTGGTATAAGTCACCAGGGAGGGAGCTAACCCTTCCCCCAACATCTTATCAAAGACATTGTCTACCTTAAGCACCATGTTTTCTTTGCACAGTCCATTAATTAGTGCTTTATAAGTGTATACATTTGGTTCACAACCATTTTCAACCATCTGGTACAGCAATGCAAGGGCAAAATCAATTTTTCCACACTTGCAATACTCGTATACTAAAGCTGTGTAAACTACTGTACCAGGAGCAATTCCATTCTTGAGAAGCTCATTGAACAACTCACAAGCTTGTTGCAGCTTTTGTTCTTTGCAAACTCCATTGATGAGTACATTATAAGTAAATTCATTAGGCTTACAATGTTTTTTCTTCATCGAGTCAAAAAGACTTAAGGAAATATCTATCTGACCCTCTTTACTAAGTCCATCAAACATAGTATTATATGTCACACTATTTGGGATCAAACTTCTTTGTAGCATAGTGTTTAAAAGCAACATTTCTTTCCCCACCTTCCGTACTTTACATAGTCCATTTATCAGCTCATTATAGGTACGAACATTAGGTTTGCAGCCACTCTTTTCCATTCTATTGAGAATCTCAAAAGCATAATTGATTTTATTTTCTTGACAATGCCCATTAATAAGAACATTGCAAGTGACCACAGTAGGAACTAAGTCTATTTTCAATAAATTTTCGAACAGTTCACATGCCTCTTCTAGTTTTCTTTCTTTGCACAACCCACTGATCAATGCTGTGTAGGTATGGATATTTGGCATGGAACTATTTTTCTTCATTTCATCAAGAATATCAAATGTTTCCTGTGTTCTGCCTTCATCACAAATAGTTGTGACAAGCATTGTGTAGGTATGGACATTCGAGCTGATCCCTTTCTCATTCATTTGATCTAGTAAATCAAAGGCTTCCCGAAGGAAATGTGGTTAGTATTACATATGCCTCTCCAAAAATTTTAACCTAGATTTTGATAAGGAGTCTGCTCCTAAAGTCTACACCAAAAGGCTCAAAAGAAAGGGAGTAATAGAAGACTAATATCTTGCACCTCAACCATTCATTCTAATAAAATATGGAAGATACAACATGTATAATTTGGAAATCTATTTTGTTACTTGTCTTCTTCCTTTTTTGTATGATTAATTACATTGCTGACCTATTATGCTCATGTCAGTTGGTATCAAGCCTCACTTTTAGGGAGTTTTGGAGTTCTACAAAAATGATCGTCTGTTATCACCGAAAAAAACCTTTGGAAAGAATGTAATCCAAGAGTCAGTATAACCACTAGGGGATGTATACTTAACAAAGAATCCACCCTATCAAATTTGAGTGTTAAATCCTGCACTTCTACAAGAAGGTCAACACTAGGCAAAGTTCCATTTGAAGATAGCTTCAGTTTGATACCAGAAACACCATATCTAGTTCAATTATGCATAAGGGGATTGAAATGTTAAGCCCTGCAAGTCAAATCAGAGGATTGAAATCATGTTTAAAAGAGGAACTTGGAATTTTTGAGTAGTTGTCAGCATCAGTATATGATGCTATATTCAGGCAGAAAGCACACAGAAGATGGAGGGTGCTTGAGCATGGGTGTTGAGATGGATTTTCATCATACTAAGTGAAAGCTAGGTTCATTGCTCTTATTTTGAATTCTAATTGAGGAATGCATGCATTTTTCATCGTCTATTTCGCATTTGTATCATGATTGGATATATCTTATGCGGTGGTCTACCCTATTATATTTCTGGAAATGACCAAATTATGAGATCCCCTTTTGCCCAACTGTAGGCCTTTTGTAGCATATAATATATATACATCAGAGTAGATTGTGTTAGAATTTTATACCATGATCCTAGAGATTGAACTTTCTCTGATTTGGGAAAAAATTATTTCTTTGTCTGTTGATAAGTTGTAAACAAGCAAACACGTGAAACTTGGATGTGGACAACATGACTTAACAAGGTGATGGTTCCCTTTAGAAAGTTCCTCATAAATCAAGGGCATGTCAAACAGTGGTTTTGAGTAAAGAATCAAATTGATGCAGTCTTTAATATATTTTTCATATATCTGCAATGTGCAGAGTGTTTCATATCAAATGCAAAAATAACATTGAGCAAGAGATTAATTTTTTACATACAAAGACATTAATTTACTTCCAAAATTACCAATTGTTTGAGCCCAATGATGCATGGATAAATTCAAAGGGAACCAATACTAATATGCCAGAGAGCAGATACTTTGAGGAAGCGATTAATCCATTAATCAAAATTATATGTATAAATAACATCACATTGGAATTTACCGAAAAATTTCTTGGTAAGAACTATAATTGATACATCAAGTTGGAAAATATTTTGATTGATCCTTGAGTTTGCACATTAATTTCAACAGTCTCCTTAGCATTGATGGATGTGGGGGAAGCCCATGATATATTTTCATTGATAAGGCACATTGCCCAATTCTCCTCTTGAGTTGGAGCTAAAGGTATTAGGGATTAGTTCTTTTCCATTATGTGAGATTGTATGTTATAAGTAACGTAGTATCACCTACGAGTTTTGCACACGCAAGTGTGGACATACAAGCACAAATAAGAATGAGATTAGAGAGTGGATTTCTTCATTTTTTTATGCAATGTCTCATTTGTTAGATGTTATTGAGCTATAATATATCTAATTTCCGAATATGACCATTATCCAAAACATGCCACCATAATGGTCATTTTACCATGATCGTTCAAGGTAAAATGAGAAACATTTCATACTTTCGTGGTCGCTCTTCTGATTGTTTCATTTAAAAAATAATATTTTTAACCTTTCGTCAGAAGAGCAACGTTTCATAAGCATCGGTCTTCCGATGCTTTAAATGTCGAAATAATTTTGCGTCGGAAGAGCGACAACTCATTTTTTAAAATATTTTCACACTTTCGTCGGAAGAGCGATGTTTCATAAGTGTCGGAAGACTGACGCTTTAAACGTCAGAAGAGCGACGTTGCATTTTTTTTAAATATTTTTAAACGTTCGTCAGAAGAGCGACGTTTCATAAGCATCGGAAGACTGACACTTTAAACGTCGGAAGACATAACATCAGAATTGTGACAGTGGTTTGAAAAATTGATAAACGTCGGAAGATCGACGCTTTAAACGTCGAAAGAGATAACATCGGAATTGCGACGTTTTTTTGAAAACCTGATAAGAATCGGAAGACTGAAAGTTTGGTATCGTCGGAAAATCGACAGTTGTGGCTAGTCAGAAGACCGATGCTTATAAAACGTTGGAATAACGACGATTTGGATAACTTCGGAAGAGCGACGGAAGTTGGGAAACTTCGAAACAAGTGTCACTCTTCCAATGCTTTATTGAAGTGTCAGAATTGCGACTCTAAGGCTAACCACGTTTTTTCCGGCCTCAAAATGTTGCTCTTGCGATGACTATGTGTCGGAATAGTGACGAAGTGGCCATCGGAAATTGGGCCAAATTTACTAGTGCCATTTCTCTCTAAACACACCGTACATGTGCCAATGTATCCCTATGGAGGGTTAGGACACTGTATAGGGATACCAAACCCAAAATGGAAACCATATACAATCTTGCATAATATTGAATGCATTCCCCATCCTTCCAGTACAATAAGTCATTTACAGAAACCAAGTTAAGGATCTTACAAACCACAGACACTAGGTGCGAACTTGATAATGGAATTCCCTTCCATAATGGGCTTTGGCATGTCCTAATGTCTCCAAGCTCCAAAGGGGGTTAACCAAGTATCCTATTAGGTGTTTTCTATCTTTAATGGGGATAATATGTCCAAGGTAAATCCTTCAAATGGTGCTGGCATGTGATAAAGAGTTAAATGGAGTAGGGAATGAAAGGGGAAATCCTAGGCCACATGTTGGGGCATAAGGGTAGCTAGTAAAGGGAAGCCCACACTTGGGTATATAATGTATAGGAGAGAGAAAACATGGTGCAAGAGAAACCACAAACTTGATTTTTCTACCCTTCTTTATATGGATTTTTCCTTTTATTATTTTTCCGTGATTAACTACTCAGGGCTCAAGGATAGGAGCATGATGTTACCCCTTTTAAGTTAGGGAAATTAATTTAACACCATGGGTTGGGACAATCATGGGTTCTAAAATGATAAAGGAGGCTCATTTAGGGCTTGTAGAAACAAGGGTGATGGCCATGGGTATGGGGTAGAGCTCATGCATTTGGCTCTTTCCCACGTACTAAATATTATTTTCGCTACCATATGTTTCATTTTGTGGTACATTTTCCGATTGAATGTGGCCAATTATGCTTTTATTTTATTTTCAGCTGCATCAACCTTGGGGCACCGTTTCAAGCCCGACCCCAAGGTGTGGGAAACGAGAAGTGGAGGTTAAACCTATGTGGACTAGTGGAGAAATGTGGACCCAAGTGGGAAATATGATGAATGGGGTTGTAATAAGTGAAAGGGGAGTGAGATATGTGGATAAGGGAGTGAGACCACGCAACCAAAATTTGGGTTTCCCATGTAGTACCACCCTGAAACCCGAAGGCTAGTAAAAGATATCCTGTGGGACTAAGATCTAAGGGTAGCATCCAAAAGAGCCCTATGGGAAAAGAGCATAAAAATAGCCCACTATTTTCGTTGAATCCCCCCATTAATCCATGCCTATAATTTTCCATTATAAGTAAACTACAATACTAAATTACCAAATGACAAGGCATACCTCTAGGTTTGGGAGGCCCACCTTCAAACATACAATCATGATAGATGGGTGAGGGACCACATGGATGTCTCTGGTGGTGGATAAATGGAACATCGATGTAATTGGTGGTTGCAAGGGCTACTAGCTACTGGCTAAGGACCATCTTGGAGAAAATTTTCTCATAGGGATTGCACCCACAAAATGGTGGGTAACGGGACACATACAGAATATGAAAAGTCATGTAAAGTCGAAAAGTCATAGGAATTCCAAAAATCGTGAGAGTATTCAAAGAGTCACAAGGAGGTGAAGCTTCACCCCATTGGTTATATATACACCCTCATTGTATGAGAAAATGAATTTTCACCTTGGCTCCTCTCACAAGGCATTAGAGAAACACGCTATCTATTTTGAGGAGCAAGGAGTGGCTTCAATGCTCCATTATCATAGCTAGTGGTTTTAATTGTATACACATTTCTTGCAACTTTTACTTAATAAAAAAATCCTCATAGAGAACACGTTCTTCATGCATAGACTATGAATATTTGTAAGAATATTCTATGGATGTTTGTAAGTCATGTTTGCTTTTATCTGTGCTAAAGTAGTTGCACTATTTTGGTTATTTTATTATTTATCATATTGAGAATGTGTTGTAAGGGTTTTTATAGTTGTCACATCCTCGTGAACTATTCTACTGGATATTAGAAATATCTTTCTTTTTCATCGGTTGTAATGATTGTCAACTCTTTGTGGATTATTCTGCTCAATGATTAGACATATCCTTCTTGGTTGTGTGTGTCTCTACTAGGGTGGTACTATTACCTCTCTCTTAGAGGCTCACTTATTTATCTCCCTCTGTAGTAGAAGAACCTTGACACACCTACAACCAAACACTCACCAGACACACTTAATTGATTTTCGAAGGCACATTTTCACTCCTCTTTCTTGCCTATTGTTAGAGCCAAGGAAAATATTCAAGAATATATGGCAGTCGCTCCGTTACCCCAGTTGGGGCTCCTATTACAAACGATGTGAGGTCCAATTGGGACTTCACATTGGGGAGACCCCCTTGGTTGATGGATTTCCAACATTGTCAATAAAATGGCACTATAAGGAGTGCTAGATGATAATATGTTACTGTTAAGTCTATTTTGAATCTCTTATCATTAATGGCTCATCCTCAAATCATACTCCCAGGGTTATTTCCCAGCCTATCCCATGGTAAAGTTTTAATCCTCGTTGAGCCTCTTTATCCTTTGTCTCAATTAAGGTTTGATGGTGAGGATGGAACATCCATACTCGAGAACATTTCTTATTTTCTTAAATTTTGTGAATCTTCTGAAATAAATGATGAAAATTCCACTTATGTGGCTTTCTTCCTCAACCTTGAAGGTCGTGTTAATCAATGGATTCATACCTTACCACCCGCTTCAATCCATTCTTTTCATAATTTTCTCAAGGAGCATCGTCAAGCCTTGTATAAGTATGATTATGGAGATGTTTATAAAAGAATTAATCAGTTAAGAATGAAGCTCAATGAATTAATTGAGGATTTATCTAATAAATTCCTTCACATTTTTTATGAATTTCTTGAAATACATATGGTTTGGGATTCCTTAAAAAAATGCGTTTGGTTCATATCTCTTTGCATGGTGAACTTGAACCCCTTGATGTTTCTAGGCTTTCGCAACTCTTGCGAACTATGAGATACCTATAATTTCAAAGGAGGAATTTATTTCTCCTTTTATTCTTTGTCCTCTTCCTTTTCCAATTTTTATGAGGATGCATTCGTGTCATGATGAAAAAGTTGGGGGATATGCATATCAAATTCATACTCCCACTCTTCATCCTACTTCTATTTTTCATGATTCATATCTAATGGAAGAAACCCCAGAATGGCTCATGGAGCATGTGGTGAAAAAAAAAATTCAATTCCTTATGATGGTGTTAACACTCATAACTATGGTTCTGAATACAATTTGGATTTATATTATCCTCTGTCATACACACTCCATGAAAATTTTCACCATGATCTGCTTGATCAATCTAATCCACCAACAAATTTTTCACACTCTCTTTATTTTCAAGTTGCTGGTCCAAATTGTGACAATGATCAGGGTAGTCACATTACACAGGTAGAGGAGCAAGAAGGTGAAGATTCCTTCAATATTTCTTCTAGTTTTCAAAATCCTACGTGTGAAGATGGTGTTTCCTCATTCTTGGATGATATTGAATCTCCTACTATCAATAGTGAATCAAATCCAATTAATTATTTCAATCAATCTGTAGAATTGGGAAACAATCATTCTGTTGGTGATAATTATATTGATGTAAGGAATAAAAAATGCCCAAATGTAGCAGCTGATCTTTCTTTTCTCGTGAATATTCTAATTTAGATCTAGAATCTGATTCAGTTAAAGAATATATCCTTATCTAAACTTCCTCTTCATCTCACTATCCCCTATGTTCTACTATTTGTGATGCATGTACATGTGATGAAGATATTCCGCACTCTTCAAGTTCTTCATTG
The DNA here is from genome assembly GCA_034641835.2 of Pinus albicaulis. Lineage (NCBI taxonomy): Eukaryota > Viridiplantae > Streptophyta > Pinopsida > Pinales > Pinaceae > Pinus > Pinus albicaulis. The sequence goes on from CM076581.1 coordinate 576,078,598, forward strand.
GATGAGTTCACTTCTGAACTGACACAAGGAAGTGAGGTTTTCCGTGATAAAAGAGAAAATAAAAACATATTTGAGTATTATTTCCATCCCTCAACATATCTTCTATTGCATGAAGACAACTCTTCAAGTTACCTTGTTCATGAAATCTTTCTGATTCATATATATTCATATTTGTAATCAGAAGAATATTTCAACTTGAGTAATCTAGTTGTTCAAGTTGAAAAATCTAGTCAAATCACTGACATAAATGGCTGCCATCCAGTGAGTAGTGGTATTATTGAAACCAATCAAAACAACTATCCTCACACCATGTATGATCTGGTTCAATCTTCAAAATGTGATTTTACAATCTTTAAAGGTTTAGAGACTTGTAAGCACGTTGAGACACTTCAACTTCTGTTGATGGTTATGTAAGGATCTCGTGAGTCTAGTAAGCCCCCTGAACTAATTCAATTTTGGTTTCTCTCACACAATCCTTCTCTTTTCATGGCTTCACTTGATATAAATTTTTTTTTGAAATATTTTGGCTACTGGGATGTAATTTTTCAAATTTTCAAGATTTCACTTCTGATCGGATTTAAGAATATTATTTAGTTGATTCATTTTAATGAAAATATCTTGCATCAAACTTGGGTTTGGAATGTGTATCTCTCTTAAAGTAATGGAACTGTGAAGTTGATAACCTCAAAGATAATATTTGGCTGAAGGAATAATATCTATCAGAATTATTTCATGCTAATCGACTCATGGTTTTCCTTGTGAATATGTAATCACGAATCTTTTTCTACTTAGCACCTAAAATCCTCTTGAGCGTGAATGAATGCATGAGTTATTGTGCGAATAAAATTCTTCTTCCTTCACTATATTCTTACCGGTCTCATCTATTTGTTGTACTATAATTCCTTTTCACTTATTTTGATGATTATGATGCCAATGGAGTGTATCATTTGTCATACAAAGAATATGATTATATTATTCAAAGCATTTTTGAAGATGTCCAAACTAATATATCTTTGTTATATTTCTAAACCAAAATCTCATGCAAAAAATGTTCCATCTTATCATGATATTAGTTGTCATTTGTTTTACCACTTTCGCACTAGTATTTCCAATGACATTTTTTTTTACATCCTTTAATCATCATGGTTCAACATCCCACCATTCAGATACTTACCAAGTACTTGAGGCACTTCATCCGATGTTAATGGTTATTTCAGGTCCTCATTGTTTTGGCATGTCTGCTGAATATGATTATATTATTTTCCCTCGTGAGATTCTCATCCTAATTCCGTGAATTTAATTGAAGAAACACTATTTCAAAATTTTCAAGATTTTCAAGAATATTGTTTCGAATTTCATGATCCAATCCCCAAATACTTGGAGCAATATTACATTGCAAGCTCCTTTCCAACTAATAGGTTTTGGCCTTTCTCATGCTTTCTAAGAAACATGACACATAATAAGGTGCATTCACAAGAATTCTTTGAGATTTTCCTGATTATGGTTTTCGTCGAAAAGGTAATAATGTGATTTGGATAAAAGTATTGGTTATGACAAATATTTCTGTCAATAGGAAAGACCGTCCCTTTGTTGTGCACATTGTTCAAGCTCTTGTCTTTTATCTTCCACATTACTTTATATATATTTTAATTTATCATATCCTTATCATTGTAGGTTGGTAACAACTACAGTGGCTTCATTGGAAATTTTATTGTATGTGACCACGACCTTCTAGCTGTTAGGTTAGGAGTAGGATTATTTGCTTTTTGTTTCCCCTATCTTGCACTCATTATGTACTTGTTATTTAAGTATTTCTTGTCTTTCTTTACCTCTGTTTCCATCATGTTTTGTTTATGATCCTTTGTTTGTGCTTTGGTTTCGCTTCCTTGTTGTGTCATGTATTTAACTTTTTGTTTTGTTGAAAAAAAATTTGCATGAAGGGTGTACTATTTGGCCTCGAAAGACGATGTGGAAAAATAGAAAAGGACTTTGTGAAACTACAACATTTGGTTAACTATCTATCCTTCCTCCTTTTATTGGTTACACCTTTTGGTCGATGATGTTCCGACAGAAAGTACGATCCTTCCATTAAGAAATCTTTGTGTCAAACCATGACCTCTGTGTATATTCTGGAAACCTCATGCCTACACTCGAGAATTTATGTTTTGGTATTTTTAGGTTGATATAATCAAGTAGAGAAGGAGAAGGGGAAAATATAAATAAGAAAACCAATATCATATGTCTTATATATAATTCTCTGAAGGGAAAACCTCTCATGCTCTCAATAAGTCGGGATCCCACTTCCACCCACGAAATAAATAAGTGTCATTGCATAGTCCTATATAAATAAATAAATAAAGGCCAAAGAAGAGAAAATATTCCTACACAGAGAGGTGAAGGAAGCAACTGAACCAAGGTACTGTCGAGGCTCATTGGAAACAGAGAAATGTTTATGTTCCTGAAGTGACTCTTCCATGGTGCTTTTTAGGCCTGCTAGTAGTGGAGAAACACCAAAGATGAAAAAATACACTTTAAAAATATAAAACTCGCGAACTTCATTACCCTATCAAGATTTGAAACATTGTGTGAATGATGATCTTGTGTTTTTTTTAACTGAGTCAAGCAATGAATGAGACTATGTTTATGTAGTTTTTAACCCCACATGGAAATTATTTTCAAACTAATTCTTAAAAATAGAAAATTAACAATAGAGAGAGCATAAAACATAAAACATATATACACAGAGATTTTCCCCTTGATCCCAAAGCGGGACTACCATCTTGATTTTTCATTATATTCCTTTTAGTGTAAAACACAGACACACACAGACACACATATATACATGTCGAAGAATTTATAAAACCCAATCCATTAACCTTGGATTAGAACATAAAAATATTTCCTTGACTGAATCTACAAAAATACCATGCGCCAAAAACAAGCATGCCCAAAACCATGTGCAAAGCCATGCACAAAACCATAGGTGGGTCTTCCCACCTAAAATAGGGTCCAAAAAATTTTCCCGAGGTGCTACCCCTGGCCTTGTGAAGGGTGATACCACCCCCCTGTAAACACCCCAACAAGGAAGGTTTCATCCTCGTCACACCCCTCACTTCACGCCTGCTTCTAATCGTGGAAAGAATATAACACACACCCAACATTCTCCCACTTTTTGTTTTATTTCCATAGCGAGCCACATGAGAGCTTAGTCATTAATCCAACCCTTCAGCTCCCATTGTTTCTCTACACTAAGATAACTTCTCAGTGCTCACAAACTTCGTCAATGTATCTACAACATTCTTCAACGTGTCCACCTTTACTAGAAACACCTTTTTATCCTCAACCATATATCTCACAAAGTGATACTAAACATCAATGTGCTTTGTCTTTGAATGATAAGCAAGGTTCTTAGCCAATAAAATTGCACTTTGGCTATCATAGTCTATATTTATAGCTCGCTGCACTAACCCCATACTTGAACACAATCTCTGCAACCAAACTACCTCCTTGCTTGCATGAGTAGCTGACATGTATTATGACTATATAGTTGAGAGAGCCACTAATAACTGTCTTTTACTCATCCAACTGACTGCACTTCCAAATAGGCTAAAAACATACCCACTTGTAGATCTTCTCTCGTCCAGATTTCCAACCTAGTTTGCATCAACAAAACCATGGATTTCCAAAACTCTGTCCAATATTGGTCTTCCCTGGTAGCACAAACCATAATCACTATTTCCACACAAATAACTGAAAACCAGCTTCACTACTATCCAATTCTCCTTCCATGGTTTTGACATAAACCTGCTCAATTCTCCCACCACATGTGCAATGTCTGGTCTATTTCATACCATTTCATACATAAAGCTACCAAATGGACTTGCATATGGAACACAGGACATATCCTTCTCTTCTTACTGTGTCTTGGGACACTATTCAGCAAATAATTTTACACCTACAGGAATAGGAACCTTCACAAGTTTACTATCTTTCATATTGAACCTCTAAAATATTGTCTCGACATAGTTCCTCTAGTTTAACCATAGCTTCCTCTTTTCTCGATCTCTCTTAATTTCCATGCCCAAAATATAGTTTGCATCACCAATATCCTTCATGTTGAATTTGGAGAAAAATTGGGTCTTTAAATCTTGTATAATTTCTTTGTCATTTCCAATCAGTAACATATCATCCACATAAAATATCAAATAAATAAAATAGTCAACAATTAGTTTAAAATACACACAATGATCCTCTTTTCTTTTGGTGAAGCCAAGTCCCCGTATATACGTATCAAATTTCTGATATGACATCCTTGGTGACTATTTTACCCCATACAGAGACTGTTTTAACTTGCATACCAGTTCTTTCTTACCCTTCACTGTAAAACCTTCATGTTGATTCATGTATATCTACTCTTCCAGATCCCCATGAAGAAATGTTGTCTTCGCATCCATCTGTTCTACCTCAAAATCAAATGCATCAACAACAAGTAAAAGTAATTTAATAGAAGTTGTTGGGAAAAATACTGAGAGGGGGGGGGGTGAATCAGTATTTACTGCATATTCAAAACTTTCACTTTTTCCTGCTTCTAAAATGCATACGCTACTTTCCTGAACCAGACTTGCGTATATACGCGGATACCCTTTACGAAACTCGCGTATACACAAATATCTATTTATGTCATTAATTCTTCACTTAAATCATTCCTTCATTTATTCATCAGATATTCATTAAGCAGTAAACATGTGCAGTAAGAACAGAATAAATCATCACACAAAGCATCACACATGAACACCGAGATTTTTAGGTGGAAACCAGTCGGGAGAAAACCACCCATTGCGGTTCTCGACCTTCAATATTTTATTATGAGAAAAACATCTTACACAACATATGTCTTTGACATGGACTTGACCCGGCACGCGGGCACCCTGGCAGCTCGTTTTGACCTCTCTGGAAGGAGGCAACGACCACGACTCGTTTACCGGCCTCTCCTGGAAGGGAGCTACGACCCCCTGATCTCGTTTACCAGCCTCTCCTGGAAGGGAGCTACAACCCCCTGACTGAAGGCTACAACCCTCAGCACCACCTTGGACCACGTTTCATCAATTTTCTCACTGGATCCAACCACTTCAATAGAACACAACTTGCAGGCCACAATTCATCATATTTCCAGACCGAACCCTTTCCATACTTTTAAGCACAAACATACATCATCAAAAGATACATATCAACACAGATCAGATAGCAGAACAGATCAGATATTTCATACCCCTTGCTTCAGCAAACCCTAGTCTGCATACGCGCTTTTACTTCACTGATGTCGCGTATATACGCGCTTCCGTCCACACAAACCAGCGTATACCACAGTGTATATTTTATTGCGCATACGCACTTTCTCTTCGCTGAAGCCGCGTATATACGCGCTTCCTCCGCGGCGAAGTAGCGTATAAATCTTCAATCATTACAGAGCAACATACTTCATCAGATCAGATATTCAGTTCAGATCTACCCTTTTGCTTCAGACAGATGTTCGCCTAGATGCTCGCCTCATCACAGATCTAAGTCTTCCATAATCAGATCTAACAAATACAAGAGAAATTCAGATCTAGATCCCCTTCTTCATCATTGGTGCATCATACAATCATATTTATCATTCAAGTGTAACCCTTTCCATTCAGATATACTTCAGAGAGAAGTATTCATTCAAGCTCAGACATCTTGCACCCACACCCATGATTTGCACAATGAATTTCTTCTCCTTATATAGGTTTTCCTTTTTCAATACCATGAGCCCCTTTTTCAATACCATGGGCCAAAACAATACCATGAGCCCAAAACTACCTGGACGGGGTCAATTAGGCGGATCATTACCCGATACCATGGGTCAATACCATGGTGGTTACCCTTGGTTTTGCACTTTTTGAGCGCTTTAGCCCATACGCGACTTGGCACGTTCTTTTCCGCGTGCATACGCGACTTCCCCTAGGCCAATCCGCGTATACCAAGAAACATACTCTTTTTCATCATAGAATTAGCACTTTCTGAATTCCTTTCTTCATTGCCTTCTGTTCACACTGTAGATACATCAGATTTTCTTTATCAAGGACATATTCTATCAAGCACAACTTCATCAAGTTGTCATCATCTTCATCAGGTGGGTTGCCTTTCAAGGACAACACTCAGCATCATATTGTCAACAAACATTATATCATATCAGATTTACATCATTTACTAATTCCATCAAGTCAAGCATAACTTCATCAGGTGGTTTGCCATCAAGGACAACACATGTCAACAGTCGCATGTCTTCATCTTCATTCGTGGGTTGCCATCAAGGACAACACTCTGCATCATATTTCCAACAATCTCCCCCTTTGGACTTGATGGCAACCACGATGGTGTTTGGTTACCACAGCAGATAGATATCATGTCACTCTCCCAAATATGTCACATCATAATCTTCTCTTTATTCAAACACCATGTCACTCTCCCCCTTTGACATCAAGGGCAAAGGGCGGATCAAAAACCAACACTCTCCCCCCTTCCTCTTGTGGAAGAAACATTCTGCAAATCTGATATAAGCTGAAGTGGCCAAGCTCCCCCTGAGTTCATGCTGAATCTTCAAACATATTTTTCAATAAAGTACATGACTCTTCCTATCACCAAAGACTCATACTTACATCAAATATCCAACCAAGTGGATTTACATATGAGACTCAAGTACCCAACCAAGTGGGTTTACACATATTTGACAAGTTCATACACGACTGAATATTACAGATTTTACATCAAGGGTCTCAACATGACCTTTTCATCAAAAATACAAATATGACTTTTCATGACCAATGCCAAGAAGACCTCAAGAGAGATCATATAACAAAACCATCATAATGCCAACAATGCATTATACTCAGCAACGCTAATGCTCCCCCTGAATCTGTGCAACCAAGCAGTCTTTCCAAACGACTAAGGCTCCCCCTTAGTTTGTGCATCCTAAAAACTTCCACCAACAAATCATCAAGGCATCTTAATCAAAACATTAGACCACCATCAAATCATCAAGGCATCTTCATCAAAACATTAGAAACAGAATTATGAGAGCTGGAACACCACCAGAGATACCAAACAGTATCAGAGATACCAAACAGCATTTGCAGCTGTGCTGAAGAGAGCTGAACCAACCAAAAATTGTCAGCAACCAACCATACGCGGTTTTATGTGCATTAACTCGCGTACATACGCGACTGTGTTTCAGGAAACCCGCGTATCCCAAGCCATCTTCTAAAATTTATGCAGATCTGATTCTCTATGAGGAAAAGACAATGTTCATCTTCTTTCTGAGAAATTTGACTGCTTCCCTGGACTACAGATATAACAGAATAGTGTAGTTGTGTCTTCAAGCGTCATCCAATGGTTGTAGCATAAGCCCATTAGTAACCAAGCCTTCAGATCCTTTGCAGCATCAATACATTCTTTCCAAAAGAGATTATCATACCAGAACAACATCTTCGGATATGTGTCAAGCAATCATCCATGTGGTCCAAAATCACCATGATCTTCAAGATGTAACATGAAGTAACATATGTAGGCAAAAGATCTCAACCATAGCAACCAAACTCTACATGATCTGAAACAAACGATATCCAACTCATCCACACAAACATACTTATCAGCAACCAGGGCTCAAAATCTCATCATAATAATCCATGTACCAAATCATCATCATTTGAGCATGAGTATCACCAAGACCAAAGAATAAGCAATCATATTGCCAACAATGCAACCATTAGAATTCAACCTGCTACTCCCCCTAAACCAGTGCTTCTTCCTTAACTTGTGCAATCTGAGACACCTTCAACAGCAAGTCATCAACAACAAACTCTGCATGATCTGT